>CAEGAE010063540.1:0-135022 GCA_903067095.1 Girardinus metallicus | reverse complement strand
AAGGGAAATAAAACTGAAGAGATTTTACTTATGAATATCAGAAAATGGTGGCGTGTGCGTGTACTCAATACCCACTAAATAATTGCCAGGCCAGTTTCTACTGCAATTACAGTTCCATGTTTTTCTGTTTTTTGTTTTTTTCAAGATATGCCAATATCAGTTTAGCACAATTGTTGGAGGCAAAAATAATTTTTTAGTCTTTTTTGAAAAACTTTTCAAGTTCAGTCTGATCAGTTAAATAAAATCAATTAACATGTTTCAACTCTTACCACAAAGGACCTGAAAGGACACATTCTCACACACAAAAATGCCTTCATAATTACTGTTGTGTTTTTTAGTGCAGTTGTCCTGCTGCAAGAGTAAAGTAAAGCCAAAAATATTTTGGAAGACTAGATTTCCTGTATTTATTTCTACTTATCATCCCATTATTTTCAGCATCTTTCCTGTTTCTGCTGACAGAGAAACTTATTCAGAGCATGCTGCTATAGCCATGGTCATGTTTCACCGTGAACATGATGAGATCAGGATGGTGCTCTGATACAAAATGCATTTCAAGCTCAAAAGTTCAACGTTAGTTTCATCTTTTTTTTATCTTCCCATTTGCATCATTGCACCTTTTCTGGGTTTTTTTTAAGAAATGTTTTTCTTCTTGCCTCTCTTTGGTAAAAGATATGATTTGTGGAATGCAGTACTAATAATGATCCTTTTAAGATTCAGCTTTGAATCTTTGCAGCTCAGAGCTGTCATGGCTATACTGGCTTCTTCTAAATGATCTTGCCCTTACAAACAGCTCTAAAACGCTGCAGTGTTTTCTTTTTTTAATTTCTCCCTTAATTTTCTATGAAGAAATAATATAAGATAATAAAATCTGGTTTCACTTACATAGACCTCACACCTGCTGATCACTGGCATAGCACCATCAAGACTTTACACAGAATTAAGTGGGCACAAAAGACGGATGGATGAATAAATGGGTGGATGGATGGAAATACATAAAGCCTACTTGAATCAACAAAGGAACAGATTAATCAGACTTTCCATACAACATGTTTTCTGTGAACCCTTAATAAAGCTTCAAATGTGTTCAGATTCTTATTTTATTCCTTAATTACTATGTAGTTTCATTAATTATATTCATGTGGATAAGTCATTCACTTAATTACTTAGTGATGTTGTCTAACCGCTCCAATTGATCAAAGCTTGATTTTTAAATTTTCTTTCGTAAATGCAGAGACAAATCTTGTTCTGTCATGTTTCGAGGGTGTAAGTGAAAATCCCAGTTCCAACACTGAGAAAGAAATGCAGCTCAAAACTCTGACTTTTTTTGACTTAAATACACATATTCTCATGATTTATGTTTGAAGAGATGCCTTTGCCACTGAAAAAAAAAGGTTTTTCTGGTGCCTGGGTTGTTGACAAGATTGTAAATGCTGGGATTGTTGTATAACTGTGAAAAAGAACTCATAAGTCATAATCAAATAAACTGTGCACTTCTTTAGAAACATGTCTTTGAAGTAGTTCTCAGTGTGTGGGTGGAGGTGCGGGAAAGGTTTAGCCATATCTTCTAGTGCTTTGTTATAGATTTTGGATTTGACTCATGGTTTTTGATCTACTGAATTTTCCCTTTAAGGCAATGGTGTTGCCTTTCAGAGGTTGCAGAAATGCATAGAATTTTTACTAAATTAAAAAACTTGCTTTGCTTTAGTTTAAAAGCGATCTCTAAAGGGAATAAGTTATATGACTCATTTTGTTATTTTGTGGAAAGGATGAATGATACAATGAAAAATGGATAAATGTTAGGATTTGCTGCGTTGATACTTTGCACAAATGGTTTCCCATTAATTTAACAACCTGTAGAATAAAAGACTCTAAAAATATGCTACCTTTAAAACAAAATTGGTTTCACTGGCCATGGTGTTCAGCAAGGTGGACAGGCTGCAGATAACCCAGCAGAAGCTAGCAGCAGCAGGCGGATAAGAAGCCAGCAGCAACGCATGATATACAAAGTGCAGCAGGATGCTTTGCAACTTAAACAGACCAACCAGTTCATCAGGGTGGGCCTGTCACTAGCACAGCTCAACTTGACTGCCTGAACTAACTCACATGTATTACCTCATTATAATAAACAGATATATAGCCAAAATGGAAAGGTTTTCTAAAAGACTAATGAAATCCTAAAACCTTCCCAATATGTAAAACTATTTTTAGATTTATAAGGGATGGCCCTTTTTTCTTGTTTTTGTTTTGACCATAATTGTGTTTTTGGATGGGGATGTCACAATAAAGGTACCAATACAATTGACTACCAAAGAGCAAATTAAGAGGTTTGGACATTATTCCTCTAGCTTCACAAATATTAATAAAACAATAACCTTAAGGAGTACATATTAGTCCAGGCACCATTTCCTCTAAGTCATAGCGTCCTGTGATCCACGTACCTAACACAATTTTTTTCAGCAGTTTTGACAGCTAAGCAGTTAACCACTTTGTGACACTCTGCAATTTTGCAGCCTGTGGGGAATAAGGGAGCACTCTGTTAAATCAGACCAGCAGACCACTGCTATACAACTACCTCACTGTACTTACACGGCTCATTGACGACGACATGTTTCGTTTTCATGGTTTCAGTGAATCCTGAACATGCTCTTATGTTTCCCAAAAAAGCTACACCTAAAGAACAGTGACTCCAAGGATAAATGTCACATGATTTGGAGGTTACTCTTTCATGCCTCATGACAGTCATTGGAAAAAAAAAATATAGGTTGGGAATGGGAATCAAAGCATTTGGTCTGAGAAGATGTATAAATGTGCTACTCTTGTATAGATTGACCACCTTGTAAAAAAATCTGAATTAGGGGCAAGCTCTGTATCTGCAGTAAAATGTTTTTTGTCTTTGTGCAGCATGTAAAAATTGGAGTGGAAAAACTTGAACTGAGTGCTGTCATATGGTGTGTAAATGTGCCATCCATTAACCCTGAGGGTGAAAAAGCTATGAAATTGTGTTTTGTTGTTTTGCAACAGAGGATTCTCCCATTAACTTTGTTGTGATTGTATATAAACACAGCACACGAGCGGATGAGTGCATGTTTTCAGAAATCCCTGGCTGAGCTGTTCTATATCCACTGCCAAGTGAGGTAGGTTACATGGCTGTGAGCAGCATAGCCTCAGCCATGGATGGCAGTCTGGAAGGACCAGTGTGTGGTGCCAGGGTTACGGGTGTGTAAAGGAAGGCAAATGTGCCCATTACACTCTTCCTCACCAGTCGACTGCGATCTGTTGCACTCACTATCTATGATTACACCCTGCTTGGATTGGACTTTTGCTCCACAAGCCTTTCAACTTTTTTCACTTCAACACACTGATACACTCTCTTACCAGGAATGCAGACACCCTGACTCGCTCACACAAATGCACAAATTTTCAACTTTCAATCCATCCCATGCTGTCCAGGCAAATCAACAGTTTGAGCCAGAAGCCATCAGTCCATCTGGTCAGCCATACCCATTCATTCCCATAGTGTGAAAAAACATAGAACCATCTAATCCTTGTTCTAATGCAGAACTACAGAGTCAAATAGTTTCCCTCCACTTAAAGTCAAGGATGGTGAGTGCAACTGTGCTACACGGCAACCAAGGTCAGCAAACCCTAATCTCTTTTCTTTCTAAGTCCACCTTGTGTTTTTCCGCTCACACCATCTGTCTCACACAAACACCTATTGCTTTTCGTCTCTCGCTGTCCGAAAACACATATCCTATTGAGGTTTGGCTGTACTTAATCCTGGGGGGAACCCACTTTGCAGACACAGCAGTGGATGCACTGTACTCCAGAGTGATTAGTGAGCTTCTTGCTCCCTATTTCTGTCAAGGAGCAAGTAGAAAGATCTGGGAATTGTGTAAAATATTGGAGCAAATTGCCAAGTGTACTTTGAGCACTTTTCCCTTTTTGCTGGAGAGGCTCCAGCCAGAAGTTGTTTCCATTGCCACATGTTTTCACCGGCCTAGTTTCACTCATATAGCTAAATAAATCATAAACCTCTACTGTGAGGGTGACAGAGATCTTATTGCAGAATGTAAATCTGTGCTATCCAGATTCTCTTTACCTTCTGGCCTGTATAAAGTGGCTGAGAATGCAGCTAAATAAGACTCAGTTTAGCTGAGTCATTTATAATTCACCCAAGAAAAAAAAAATAACAACAAACAAACAGAAATGCTTAACAGCAACACTGTCAACACTTTAAGCAATAATCTGTGCTGTTTAACTCTGACTTATTTTACCAAGTTTGAACTTCCTCAGTTGATGTGTTATTTTATTTGGCACAAGTGTGAATTCTTTTTTTTTTTTTTGTCCACATATATAACATTTTATAGTGCTACATTCTACAAACCCTCACAGCAATACTCCTTAAACATTATTTTCACTGGCTGGCCAATAAACAGTTTCACAGAACCAGTGGGAGGTTAATTTGTTAGCCCAAGGGCGTTTTGATCGCTGGCCTCATAAGAGTTCAGACAGGTGCCTGTGTCTTAGCCTAATCAAAATTTAGAGCTAGCCTCAGAGTATAAAACTCTAACCTCTTAACATCAACCTCCTTTTTCTTTAACCTACAGACTAAATACCAGACAACAAATTTACTCAAAAGCATAAAAAAGTATCACCACTTTAAATAAACAATAATTTAAATGGTATGTGATGCTCAACGGTACAGAAGTTATTTAAAGGGGGCACTCTAAATTGGTCAAAAACCTAAAAAAAGTGGAATAAATGTAAAAATTTAAAAGATGCGGAATGAAAAAGAAATGTTCATAGAAGTGTTCATTCAATGATTCAAATCTATCCTTAAATCAATTTTTTCTATTATTACCTATTTTTGTAAATTAATCTGGGACATCCATTATTCTTTACTGGACATACTTCTTCAAGATCAATTAAACTTGGATAACATCTAGTTCTACCTCAATAAAACAAAGATAATGAGGGCAGACTAGAATTGAGAGATTTAATTTTCAATAACCAGCCAAATATTCCCCCTAATCTTTCGAAACTGATGGATCATCCAACCACTAAGAATGATCAATAGGTAAACACGCAGAATTTAGGTTTTGTCAAATATGTTATCCTCACTGTCCCTGCACAACTACTTTGTTCCAGGGTACGGCATTCATTACAACATAAATAGCGAGGTACATTGTGACAAATAAATGAGCAAATATTTGGAATTTGTTTCCTTATGCAGTTATGGTGAAGATGCAGGCTGATGTAATGCCACCACAATATGATGTTTACAAGAGGAAAAAAGCAACCAAATTGACTGATCAATTTAGCAAACAAACTTGAGTGACAGACAAATAGAGCAATACCAGTCTAAGATTATCATTCCATCTCCATTAGCATCACTTAAGTCTTGTGGATCGTTAGAATCAAATTCTGGCTGAATGCTAAACTCCTTGAAGCTGGAATACTCCCTCTGTCCAAATGGTAATGCTCAGAAAAAAAGCCCAAGAAACCAGGTGAGAATGCTTTAGAATCTACATTGGACTTCCTCAAAATGCACTTGTCCAGCACAGTGTTTACTGAAGTCAACAAATTCTCTTGGAACTTCCTTCTTTGTGTTTATCTCATTTGCTCACCACTATTCTCTCAACCTACTGTCCTTACAACCCTATGACGTCAGTTGAGATGTTTGGTAGGTGGAAACCTTTTTTTTTTTTTTTTTTGCTTTGGACACATCTATTTTTAATATCAGGGTGAAGCATATAGAATTAGGTTGTCTTGTCTACAATATGTCTCTGCAAGCTGTATAAGTGATATCTTATATATCTTGCACAGTCTTAGGTTAATAAAAATAGTTTTTACTACAAAACAAGCCCACGATTAGCTACAGATAGGCTGGTTTACAAAGTCTGGAGGGAACAAAGCCAATAAGAGTTCCCCCAAACCCACAGTCACTATGCCTCTTTATAGGGGTGTAGACAGACATCCACAACTTCCCATATTTGGCATTGTCATATTTAACCATTATTTGTTTACATTGAATTCCCAAGCCGTCGTCTTTACAGGCTCCTATCTCCATATGATAGTCTGCGACTCTGGAATGTGAGCCCATACAACGTTTAACCCCACTATGTGATCTTCCTCATCATTTCAAGACAGAGCCAAGTTTTCTCCATGAAATATCTCTTGTAAGTGGCTTCATGTTTTATGGGTCATGCAATGGTCCCAGGACACAGACTCTGTGTTCTCACAGAAATGAAATCATGATGAACTGATAAAGAATATAAGCATGTTGAGACAGCATTTATATAAATTGAACCTTCTAAGATATTTTCCTAAGACCAAGAAATATTGTACCTAATTGTCCTGGTCCTTGTCAGACACAGCAAGGACCTATCTTATAATTGTAAAGTTGAAAAGGAAATGGACCACTGGCCAATCACAAAATGGTAACAGACTTCTAAAAACTGGAGTATAATAACAGGCATTAAAATAAGTTGAACTACTTTTTATGACTAGTCATGAAAAAATATACATACATGAACAAAAAAAAGGAAGGTAGCCAGTTTTTTTTAATTTTTACTACAAAACATATGCCACACTCACTCAGGATTCGCTTCCATATCCGTTGGCTTCACGTCTGCTGCCTTTTCAGGTGGCTCTTGGATCACAATAACTAGACCCGTTAGTGAGCTGTGGATCTCACTTTAGCGTACTGTGGTGTGAAATTGCATACACAACCTTGAAATGATTCCCACAATAGCAGATGGTCTGGGCAATAGAGAAAAATAAGTTTCACTTGCCTGCCTGGAAAAAGAAGGTTACAATAAATAAAATCTTGATTAAAAAAGAGCACCTGAAGGGTGGGGTGGTGCTGGGGGTAGTGGTCATCTGACAGGGAGAATAAGGCTCTTTATGTTTTTTTATTTTAGGTAAATGAAAATGTGACTTCTGAGTTATTATGATGGAGTAGACTTATGAGTGCTCTGTTTGTCACAAACCCATAGGGAATCTTCTTTACTCAAGGCTCCAAAGCAGCAAATGGATGTTAGTGCAGTGGGTATGTGTTTAATGAAATAAATGAAAAAGTGAAAGGATAACAGTACTGTGTCCTGTGAATTAATAAAGTGTTACACAATTTAAAATCTGAGGATAAATATGAGGGATTAAATATGTTCTTCTTAAAATGCAAAGAAATTAAATTACATGAACATTTCAGACTCTTTTATTAAGCCGTACAATGCACTTTTACAAAGAGGATCAGCTAATGACATTGCAAAGATGCTGAATCATAAAAAGCAGTATGAGAGGAACAGTACTTTAAAACCAGACTGCTTGGAGACTGTGGCAATAATTTATAAGACAAATTCAGAGGGAACCATTTTCCCATTAGAGAGGGAAACACTAAAGCAACATTTTTCCTCCCAGACCAGTGAACTAAATGCTCTCTGATTGATACTGATATGCTTACCACCCATTTCTTATCTAAATTGCAGATGATGTTACAACACATGGAGGGTATTTCTCTGCACCTACTCATATTAAATCAGCATGGACAAATAATTAATTACTTTTTGGGAGTCAATATTTTTAGATCTCTTGTGCTTGTTGATATATTCAATTTGCCATTTAATCACATCAAAAGTGAATCGGTGTGAATAGCCTTGAAATGGATAATATCTGACTACTGTTTACATTTTCCTTCACTTTCTTATATATTAGTGCTTGTGAACATCCCTTCCAGTTTTTATGAAGTTTTTATACTGCAAGTAATATTATGAAATTGCACTCTTATTCTAGCCATGTTCCTGTACACTGACATATAGTATTTGCGCAATTGAAGTTCAACCCCATTCCATTCCATGTACTACCCTGGTCATTAACTAACTTTACCAAAGAGTTAAAGCCAGGAATTTGACCCCTTGTGGATATTGTTGTGTTTGAAAGGACCAAGGTTGACAAGGGCGTTTGGGGTAAACCAACAACGTTGTTCCTCTGAACCATTATGCCAGTTTGTGAGAACCCTGTTCAAGTTTACTTTGAGGATTATGAGTGTGACAGACTAATGACAGACAATCCTGAAAGCCTTGAGTGTACTGCCTTCCACTGAGTGACCCAAAGGAAAAGACGTAGGAGACTTGCAAACATCGGGCATAGCAACCTGGGTAGAAGGTACTGGCATCAGCACCGGGTTCCTGAGGTGCTAGGCAGGTAATTTATCACCATACAACCAAAATGGCAAAAAGTTCAGAGATATCCAAAGTCCAAACTCTAAAGAGGTTCAGCTATAAAGTCTGAGTGTTTCTTAGACTTCTATGCTCAAGTTCCATAATTGATTTAATAGTTTAATCAAACAGTTTTCTGACCGGTTGAGGTTGATGGTTTGGATTCGGGGATTCACATACACGTTGGACCACATACTATATTCCTCTAATAGCCCAAAAACTAGCAAGAAAAGGTGGGCTTCTAATATGTGATTTAAATCTCACACAACATGGTTAACCTCACATGTAACCGCTAATGACTATTACTTTTTTTTCCATGCCAACACTCCTTACAACATGCTTGACTGTTGGCGTGTGTTTGTCTATCTGCATGTTTGTGAGTGTGTTCTTTGGAGTTACATCTAATGATCATTAATGAAGGAAGTAAGGTAACATTTGGTAAAGAGCCTCCACAGGGCCTATTTTTAGCAGGCCTGGTCCAGAGGCACGAAGCCCCCAAGGAGAAAAAACAAAGTCGTAGATCAGCCTGGGGAGAAGTAATTAGGGCAGATATTTAAACTGAATAATGCATGCTTGCTGAAATATTGAAGCCACCTAAAGTTTATTAATTAAATGCTAATCTGGTGAATAAGCTTGTTTCATGTCTGCCTTATTCTATGCCAACTAAATTATTCAGGGACACGAAGGCATACAGGACAGATAACACTCCCTACATGTCATCAGTACTCTCGTTAAGAGATGATTAAAGGCAAGCCCCACCTCAGTACTTGTACGTCAGCAGTCTGCTATTACAGTAGATATGGTTCTGCGAGACCCACCACAGAGTCGGTCACATTACAGCAGCCTAACAAGGTCACTTTGAAACTGCAGCAGTGCAAAGTCAGGAAAGATTTGTTAAAAGTTTTAAAAATCTAAGGTTCCATCACAGATGGTCAGCAAGGCTCAAAAAGAGAAACACATTCGCTGTTGCATGGATTTAGTGGAATGTAGCATTCTAAACAAACAAGGGTCAAAGGAATTGTTCAGCTTGGATAGCATGTGGTAAACAAGTAAAATGATTCATTTACTCCTCTTTTTTGCACATGACAAGTCCAAGGTTATAGCTGTAACTTGCCCCTCTGTCTCTAATCCCTTCACCATTTTCTATTTCAGTTTCTTCTCTTTTTCCATCTTATCTATCTTCTCTCCCTCTTGCAACCACTCTCTTCCTCTTTCTCATTTCACTTTCCCTCTCTCCCCATCTTCTTTCTCCAATCTTTTTTTTTTCTTTTCTTTTGTTCATGCTGCTTGAGTTTCACAGATGGAGTGACTTGAGGCGATGGCAGTTATGCAAAACACAGTTCAAATGAATGCAGGATTCCCACAATGAAAGTGGCATAAAAGGCATGGACACAAACACACATCTAATTCCTTCATGACATAAAAATTTGGTAGTGGAGGCAATGAAATCCATGTAGGAATTTATTATTATAAAAGCAAAAAGATTATTTCTCTTTATTTTATTTATTCCATGTTATTTATTTATTTTCTGTGCCCTGTTCAAAAACAGAATAAATATGCATGCAAAGCTACATTTAAGATTTAACACATAAAAATCACCAGATTGGATGTTTGAACTCTCCTATAAAATATGCAGTCTCGCAGATGTGTCTGTTATAACTTTCTGTGTATTATCCAATGATATACAGTTTTATACTGACGAGTTCAATAACTTTGTTAGGAGTAATCTTTTTCATTGGGAAATCTGGATTTCACAGTTCTGAGTAGAACTGGAATGCAGCATTAATTCCAGTGTGTAAGACAAAGGACACTTATAAAGGCTGCAGGATACCCGCCTTTGAGGACTGGAGTTGGAGATCACTTTCCCACACTGAACTAGAGACCTTTAAAATGAACTGAAATTTGCAATGCCACAACATAAACAAGTCAAGGTCCTTCATGAGAAATATTGTTATAACTGTCTATTTTATGTGACCCTTACTCTATACATTACCATTAAATGCCTAACCCTAAACCTAACATAAACTCAATTCACACCTTACCTTATAACCTCTGACCCAAAAACAGAACTTCTTCTTATGGGTCCCCATAAGGAGCACATACCTACATATTCATACACACACACAGAAAATAAAATAAAAATCACCTAAGGCACATCTTTTATTAACTAAATAGAAATGTGCATACGTGGGTTTTCTCTTGACACTCTGGCTTCCTCCCACACTCCAAAGATGTGCATTCTGTGTTTATAGGTGATCTGAAATTGACCTTAAAGATGAGTGCAAATGTGGTATGGCTGTTTGTTTTTGTGTTAGATTGGTAACCTGAGTGTATCACTTCTCTAGTTTGATAATATCAAGAGCAAGCCTAGAAATGAGTGAATGAAGGATAAAAGTTCGAATTGTAACATACATCTACTAAATTACAGTTTATTTAACAAGTGTTTCTTGGTTCGAGTACATGACTTTAAAAAGGGGAAAAAATTATAACATTCTGAAGGAAACAGAGTTTAGTTTACAATATCATGATAGTTTATTTCAGTGTTTTTTTTATATTTTTTTTCCAACAACCTTGACACACAAAGTAAGCAAAAACTAACTATTGATGCAACCAAATATAATTAATTTCATTATAAAAACATCTCATTCTGAATGAACTTACCACACATTTAGCTATGCTACTTAAAATGCTAATTTTGTGATAAGCAAATATCATGCTTTGTTCTCAACAATCTGCTTCAAAATAAGGACACACTAATTAGACATAACTTGAAATGAGTATCATTTGCATCATTGGACATCTAACAGGCATATAAATTCCTCTTCAGTGCATCCAATGTTATTTCAAGAAAAGTGTGTCAGATCTGCTTCATAAGCTACATTGCAACATAAATGCCAACCCTTGGTGAACCTCAGATTTTTCCATTTTCTCAGATAAATGATACTTTACAAATATATTGTGTTTGCCAGAGCAGCACAGCCTTGAGCATTTTGGCTGATGAAGCAAAGCGTCTTCTGTAATTTTACACAGTTCTACAATCTCTTATCTGAACCCACTACTTCCTGGAACAGAGCTTTTACAGACTGAAATTTACATCAGTATAATCCAGAAACTTCAACGTGGTGTACTATAAATACTCATCATTATAGCGTTTAAAAATATATATCTATCAGCAGTTTCCTGACATGGGAATCATTTTCAGTAGCAGGTTGGACTAAAGTGTTCTAATTTAAATAATGCTTAGTCAGTAATTGCAGTCTTTATATTGTCAGGCTTTTAAGTTGTAAGATTGGCTTCATCTTGATGACTGTACATCGCTTAGCATTAGCGGTGGGCTGCAGGGTCAAATCAATATGGTTGGGCCTGTCCTACAAGAAAATGCAGATATGTTGACAATCAATATCCCTGGATCATTACCTCTCATTTCAATTAGGGTGGTTGAGAAATTATGGGAAAATATGGGAAATAAAATATTTAGAAGTGTGAGTCAAATTTTGAACATCTTTAAATATCGAGTTTATTGATTAAAATCAGTTACTTCCAAACAGGTTTTGGAAATTCTGAAATTTGCGTTTACAAATAAATTTCCATGCTATTGAGTCAAAGCTAAAATATATTTGTGTGTAAATAGTTTCAAAGTTGTGAGCCATTTAATAAATCCTACCACCTCAAATTTTGTTATGACACATGTGCTGCCTTTCTCTTCACCTGTAGTTTCACACTTCCTTTCATTTAAATATCTAATAACCCTTTTATCCTAAACTCTACATTAGTTGATTTAGGTAACCTGAAAGATTTTTTTCCTTTTCTAAAGACCACTTATCAAAGGCAACTAGCAATAAGGCAACTCTTTTATTGTTCTCATTTAGAAAAAAAAAAAATATATATATATATATATATATATATCTTTAAGTTTAGCACAAACTTGTCTTCTTTTTTTACTGTGTTATTGTTTTAATTGACGGTACATTTAAAAAATATTTAAAATCATTTGTCAGCAAGGAACCCAAGAATCTTAACTTTAAGTATTATCTACAATTTTTTTGACTTTTTATATCAAGTGGTGACATTTGACAAGAATGTAATATCTGAGTATTCTGACGCAGACCTCCTGGTTTTCTGTTTTACTGTACTTCCAGTCACTTAAGTTGGAAAGGAGTTGGCAGATAGAATCCCCAGCATCTGTCTATTGTAGAAAAACAGATAATCTTCTGTGGTAAACAGTGCCAGTTCTAGGATTTCTCTTTCAGGATCACTCGGCATTTAAACATGTTTTGCTCTGAGTAGAGCAGTCGTTGTTAAGGGTCAGTGCTTTTTTTTAGTCTCAGTCATAGTTTCCAGCTCGACTCATACGATGCTTGAGTGCGCACATCTGCCAACAAAAGCTGTGCGCGGTTTGACACAAGCATTTGGTGTGCGTGTTTGTCATTGTGTGTGAAATTAAGTTCAGAGGAAGAACAGAAGTCAATTGTCTGTAGATAGTTTGACGTCTGAGGTCAGTAAACAACAAAAAATGTAGCTTATGCTGTGACATGCATACATACACACTTGAGTAGCAGAGCACTACCTTCACTTCTGGCAAAAATGGTTTGCACTTAAGCCAATGAACTGTAACAATCAAAGTGACACTAGTTTTACGTAGATGCAAATTAAAGGCTAAGGTTGGGGTCCTTCTAAAAGTATTCCAGGGGGAAACTAATGTAAACCATTAATTTACATTGGTTTACATTGTAAATTGATTAGCTTGAATTAAAAACATACTCCTGCAATCACTGACACACTTCATTCACTTTCTAGCACTTGTTATTGATAAGATTTTTGAATCTGCTGCATATCTCAGTACCGACCTCCCCACATGACAAGGTGCCAAGTTTTTGCAATGAATTATTTGACAAACCTGATAATGTCTTTCAAAACACTCCCTCTAATTAAATCTCATTGTTTTTTTTAAGGTTTTGTCGGCTGTAGTGGCCTTATTTGAAAGTAGTCTGACAGGAAAGAGGGGGAATTCATGTGGCAAATGTCGCCAGGCTGAGAATCAAACCTGCGACTACTGCCATGAGGTCTAAGGTCTCCATACGTGGGTTGTGTTTTGCCCCTGCGCCACCACAGCTCCCCTAAACCTCATTGTTAAGACATTGCTAATTTTAGTGTAACTAGGATTACAGCCATTTGAGCAGTCTTGAAAATAGGAAATAAAGGTGCAGAGAAATTAAGCAGTAAAAGGTTTATTTTTGTTAATGTTGGTGCTGTTATGTAAAGACAATTGGCTGATGGATGATAGCCCAGTTCCCTGATAATTCACCATGGCTAATGTGGAGTGAATTTAAACCCACTAACAAATGGAAAATGTTGTGACAAGGGTCTTTTATTGCTTCTGCAGGAAGCTGATCAGACTACAGAACTCAACACATTTCGCAAAAACCCAAAAAAGGATTATCCAATGATTTCCTTCTTTTCTGTTGAACTTCAAACTCTAGTAGTTCAGCAAACCGACCAGAAAACAAGCAGAGGGCATCCATAACCTCCGGTCTGTGTAGTATGTTGTTTCTCCTCAAATATGCTATCCCAACTCTTTGGGAGGCTTGTAAAGGTGATTGCTATTTGGTATTTCACATACACGACAGTGGCCCCTCCTGAGGTCAGAGTATTGATTTCCTATTTTTTGCAGTTCTGACATCAGGTGCCAGTGTTTGTGAAATGTCTTTCTTTCCACAGCTTTGTTGACACGTCCTCTCAATTTTGGAGATCCTGAGGCTGTCGTGATATTTTCAAAATCGATCTGTTTGATCAGATGCAGTCTGGGGAAACAGGACAATTTGTCACCTGCTTTCTAGGTTTAGCTGCATGTGTTATCAGTCAGACAAAGTAAGCCAGTTGGAGCCATTACCTGATTTTCCAAAGCTAATTTCCATTGTTGATGACAGTCTTGAGTCTCTCTGTGGACATAATTCTTACTACTTTAAATTAAATTAGGTGACCTTCCTCTTACTTAATAGAATTGTGCTGTTCTTCATAATTCATATCAGTGTCCTCTGTTTTTGACGGTACAAGACATCCAGAAGTCATTTAATCTTTGGCCATTTAGTGTTCCACTAAATGGGAAAATTATTCATCTATTGCGGTGCTTTATTTCAACTAGGTTCATTATTTCATTTAATTGGGGAAGTAATGAACAATGCACAAATGTTTGCCAGAAGAGCCTACATGACATTATTAAGGCAATGTTTTTCATTTGAATAATAAGCGTTTGCTGGGTAATGACATTTGGGAAACAAACGGGAAACATAGCCACTAATTCCCCCAATGTTCGATGTAAGCATGCCAGTCAGACAGTTAAGGCTAAGAAAGAAGCTTTTTAGTCACACACCACTGTCATTTCTACCTAGGAATTAAATAAATCTCTTCTCCATTTTAAATGTGTAATACAGCAAATGAACAAATTTCTGATAATAAGCTGAATGTGAGTTTGCTGTAAGAGGAAAAAGATAGGACAAAAGCTGACAGCGTGTCTCTTACTGTGTTTTGCAAACCAGCTTAGCTCGGCTTTCTTCTCATCTTTGCGTGCACTGAAAACAAACATCATCCGGCATAATGGGATGGAGGCAGATGATGAAACTTTTACTGTCATCGCACTCGTTATCCAGTAAAGACACTTAAAAGTGAGAGAGCAAGAGGAAGATCGAGGCAGAGCCAAAGAAAGCCTCAGACAGCAGGGAAAAGACACATGAGGGAGGGGCATGATGAATTTGGAAGAGGAATAAAAAGAGTGCTTATTCAGTTGAGGAAGATTTATGACCTAATGCGGATGTGGTTGTGAACTCCTTGGTGCTTTGCCTCTTTAAAATCTTTCCATGGTGCTCACTAGCTCCCAAATCAACATCCTGTCTCTGTGCAAATGTGCTTAAATGGCTCCAGCACAATGAAATTTATGGCCCAGGCTACCCACCCTGATATTTGGGTCCAAAATTGTTCTCTAAGCATTGATTAATGAATTAATTCAGTTTCCATGTTTTAAAGTGCAGATGCATACACTTTGCACTCAACTGATATTAAAACAATTATGGAGAGTGAATTAATGATGTTTATTCCCCAGATGCAGGTGAATGGAGAATACATTAGAATGCAATTTCACATTTTGAAATGGTCATTATAGATTTGGTCAATTTTCATTTACAGAGTATATCGGCACTCTCAAGTTACCAATCACAAGTAGATGGTATGATGACAGCTTGAAGTTAGGTTCAATAGAACAAGATAATTGCACTAAAAAATAGAAAAATAATACCAAATTTCAACAAAACTTTGGAGTGATCAATCACAGTGTATAATGTCAACTGACAAAAGTCCATAAATACGTGTTTGCTTGTTCAGGGAGAGTGGACATTAAAATGAATGTGACCACCTGGGAATAGAATTATATCTGACTATAATAGAGCAGATTTAAAGAACTAAAGCAGATATGTAACAAGAATGTGGTGACATATGCCCATCCATTGCCTATGCCCGCTTGATCTTGGGGTGCCTATCTCCATGGCCCAGTTATGAGTCCATTGCAGGGTGTTAAAATTCATCATAGTAAAAAAAGTTGTGCATAATGGAAACAATTTTTTGTTGTTGCACTACATTGATGGTATCATCAGAAATTAAATCTATGGATGAAAAGTATGTTGTTCTGCTAGGTCATGATCAGATTGCTCACTTTAATGAGGCGTCATCTTGTTTCTGGTGTTTGTGGATTTGTGGGATGGTGGGTGGTAGAGCATATATGCATGTATCTTTGGTTTTACACTAGTTTTTTCAAACAACTAAGCACCTGTTTGACTTCAGATTTTAAAAGGAGTAGTGAGAAACTGTTCCCGAGAATACATTTGTCAGATCCCATGCCAGGCGTAACTTCTTACTATCTGGCAGATTTCACAAGCATTTACCTCATGTTCCACTGGAATTCAAAGCAACAATTACAACAGAAATTGTGCCAAGTTTTGCTCTTTATTTGTTCACCAGTGGAATTCTAAGGAGAAAAAAGTTGACGTAGATGAAAACAAAATACTGTACCACTTTAATACGAGTTACAAGAAGAAAAGCATGAAACTCACAACTATACCACTCAGAGTTATTCTCTCCACCACGGATCCATTCATCCGCCATCCACAGCAGGGTTTGTAAAACTTTAATTTATTAAAGGAGGATAAGGAAATTCTGCTTATTTAATGTTTATAACAATTAGTTTCTGCCAGTAAAATGCAACGAGTACTTTTAACTGTATAAGACATGCAGAGTTAAAGTCTACAATCTTATTTACTCTCCATGTCTCAAATAAAAAATACTTTGTCCATGAGTATAAACAACATAATTTAAGTTACAGCCTGACACGTTACCATCCAAATAACTACAGTAAAATGTATAATTACCAAGAAAAAAATAATGTGTGTACCATATTGCACAGTCTGTCTTCTATTTAATTTCTAAATTTAGAATCCCATAAGATCACTTTTCTCCAAATTCTGTTATATTTTTCCCCAAATTGTGCTTTCATTTTTCATAAATTCATGTAATAGGCAGCAGCCCCCCTCATGTTCAGATAAAGAAAGAAAGAAAGAAAGGAAGGACGGAAGGAACACACAACACACAGCACCCAAGAGCAGCAAAGGACAGGTGGACTCTACTCCAGAAGGCCACAGCAGCCTGAGGCAGATTGACACGGGGCACTGCTCCAAGGCAGCAATAGAGGAAGGTTGTCAGTAAAGCGACGGCCTAGAGCTACCAAGCAACCCCTGACAGCGACACTGCATAGCACCAAGCCGAAGAATCCCTGCCCACTCAGCAGCTGGAACTTAGAATGACCAAGGTAAGGAATTCCCACCTTCTCATTTATGAGCTAGCCCTTAAGTAGTCAAGAGGGAGGGGTGCCCACTAGAGTCCAGTGTGGCCCTATTGCCCACAGCCATCCCAACATGCCTGGGAGCCATAGGCCTCCCAACGCTACCCCATTACCTAGGGAAGTGGGGAAACACCCTCACAAATAGCACCACAACAAGTAGGCCAGCTCTCTGTTGCCACCTGGGTTATTGCCAGACTCCTTAATCCCCAAACTTTAATCTCCTGCTGAACCAGTGGGAGGCACATATTACCCCACCATACCCAGCTGCATAGACAATGCCTGAGATCATACATATAGTCATAAGGTAAATCCCCCATGCAGTTTTGACATCCAGTAGTAAGTGATAAACCCTCTGTTGTCCTTTGTAGTGACAGATTTTATATTGTATAAAATAAAGTTTGGCAATTGAAGAACTATTCATTTTGAAGTATTCCCACCAGACTGTCAGAATTGTACTAATATTGATGCTTTTAAATCAGCTAAGCTGCCTAATTACACAGATGGTAAATGGAGATACAGATTTCCTTACATGGCATTTGCTCAGTTATTATTCATAGACTGCGTAGTGTTTTTTGTTGTTGTTGTTCCAAATTCATTTTAAAAAGTGTTTTAGGCTGCGTTCAGACTGCAGGCTGAAGTGACCCAATTCCGATTTTTATGACGTAATGCAATCTGTATCAGATTTTTTCATGACAGTCTGAACAGCACGGGTCAGATTCTTTTCAAATGCGACCCATATCCGATACGTATCTGATTTAAATGGGACCTAACGTTCAGGTCGCATTCACCCGAATTGAATGTCACTGATACTCAACAAATCTCACTATTCTGCGTCTTGAAGAGAAACAACAACCATGACGTACCATACGAGGATTAAATTGTTAATATGCTGCTCCGGTCGGACAACAACTTCAAATGTGTAAAGCCCAGTTCATACTACACAATTTAAAAATTTTAAAAACCTGAGAGACCACACACTAGCCGATAAAAATCGTAGGTATAACAGGTTCGATCGTGCAGTGGTGTGTGGTGTCCAGCCACACAGCACACGAGCTGATTTCTCTAACCGACATTCAGATTCCAGACAAAAATCCACGAATATCATATGTGATTTTAGAGTAAACAAACATGGATGACGACGTAGAAGCAATAGCGATAGTTTGTGAGCTTATTTTAAACATAAAAGATGTAACGAAAAGAAAAGGCATGTCAATAAAAGAGAGCAATAAAAGCAATTGGGTCACTTCAGGCAGCAGTGTGAACGCAGCCTTAAATTGTGTTCACATCATGTAATATTAATGCATCAAGTAATATTACCTCATCAGGTAATATTAATAAAATAGTCTGTCTTCTGAAGTCCCAGTCAGTCATGGAAGATGACTGTTCACACTGAGACAGGTTTCTTCCTAATAAAGGGAAGTTTTTCTTTCTGCTGCATTTAGTTTCATTTGAGAGAAAACTTTTTGAACAAATTTGAACAATAAACTGAAATTGATTGCATTGTTTGATCACTAGGATGATTTGTAATCTGTATACTTAAAGCTGTATAATTGGACTGACTTTTTTGTGAAGTGCCTCAATATGACGTGTTATGAATTGACAATATATAAATAAACTGAATATATTTTTAAAAAAGTGTAGGTATCCATAAAAAAACTTAACATGATATAATCTAAGATTTTTATACAAGTCTAGCATAGTTTAACCTTCCTTATAGAGCAGGTATAGTTTATTTTAAGGAGGATGATTATTGTAATTGTGGATATTCTTCCCATGAGTGAAAATGAGAAAGTACTTATTAATAAAAATAATTTGATATAATTTAATGATATCAGCCATCCAGCCAGGTAGAAATTCTGCTTTGATTTTACTATGCTGCTATGGTTTTTGAACAAAAACCTAAAACACTTGTGGCTTTAGCATTTATTTTTAAATGATGACCTGACGCAGCATATACAGCTACACAAAATTATTAAACAAGCATGTTGCTATGCTCCGACTTCTGGAGAAGAGTTTACAGAAAACGCAGGCTAACAATAGGTTGTTTCCTTCCTTTTATGTCAGGCTCTGACTAATAACTCGACCCAGAACATGTGCCTTTTACGGTTCCAGTTAATTGTGTCCAGAGAAAATTTACCAGCAGATCTGTTTTTCTCCTTCATAAATGGAGCATTTTGCTTTGCAAGTCCTAGCTATTAATGAACAGTGTTATGCAGCAGTCAGGTTTCTATCAGATATCCGAGCTTACCCTTGACCCTTTGGTCTTTGGTGATTTCTTACATAAAATGCATAAATGTACAAATTCTATGGCCTTCTATATTTTTATATGTTAAAAATGTGGAATTTTTAACATATAAAAATTTAAACACTTAAGTTTAGATTTGACTGTGAACTGGATTGACTTACTGATCTACAGAATGTCTGCTTATCCTTTTAGGATTACGAGGGACCAGCGCCTTTCTGCATCAGAGAAAGGCACCATAAAGAGTGACTCTACATTCTTTCAATGCCAAGTTTTAGTGTTTAGTAATGAGTGTGAATGTAACTGAGTTGTATATCTGTTAGTAGTCAGATGTTGTATTTGCTTGTTGTCCTTTAAACCTCCATCAGAATTTGTGGCAAGTAGCCAGAATTTTTATTTTGCCGATTGCGTTTAGAGTATTCCTTAATGTTGGGTTCATTTATTGGTTGTTCTTTGGGTTGTTGCTGTTTTTTTTTTCTCACTCTAGAATCTCATCTTGTTAAATCAAAATGTAGCTATTGTTTAGCAAAACAATTAACTGATGATGTAGTAATCAACAGTGGAAAAACCTACCACTATTTCATTGTTATAGAATAGTGATTTTATCCAGTACCATACCATGTTTTGCAAAAATATAAAATAAAAACTTTGTCGAGTTCCCTAAATATAATTTATTAAAGAAATTTGAAACTCTATTTTTTTTTTTTCATTAAGTTCATTATGTATTTCTCCAAAGCTGAGCTCACAGGCATTTTGGAACCAAACATGTTTATTACAAGATCAGTAATCAATGTCATCTAAGCAGGTTTCTTTACATACTAATTATGTCTTCCAGCTGGTGTGGAAAAGTGTGTCTTTTAATATGTAGCCCAAACTGGCCCATTAGCTTTTACCCACACATGTTAGCTGCTATTTTACAACTCTACTGGTTCATATTACGTCAGAGATTTCAGTGAAATGCTGCTCTTTTAGTTGTATATCTTATATATTTTGGTGGCTAACTCTGAAATTACGTACATTTCTCAAGGGCAATAAGTGCCAGACTTTAGTGGTGCTCTCCTCTCCCTCTCCCAACTTAACACAGGTCGTTTCTGGCTCTAGAAAATACATATAGACTGACGCAACATAACACGCAAAAAGCATTCAGAACTTAAAGAATTATATTTTGCTATTCTTAGATCTATTATTTTCATTTTAATACTATTTCATTGGCATTCATATATAGCATGTAATAATCAGAACAATTATTATTATTGCATACTATCATTATTACCTTCATTAATTTTATTTCTATTATATCTGTTCTAATTTATCATATTGGTGTCATTTTCATCCCATCCTCATCTGCTGTCAAAGACAGTGGGATGTGGGACAAGGCAAACAGTGCCACCATACTGTTTGCTACACTAACAAGAACAGAAAACTTAAAAGGAAAATGAATTAAAATGCAGATATTCCTCAACATTTTGCCAACTTAATTGGCAAAATTAAGTTGCCAATTAACTTAATTGCAAAATTAAATCCATTATTTTAGTACCATTATGATACTAAAATAATGGTATTATTTTAGTACCATTATGATACTAAAATAATGGTATTATTTTAGCACTCTAACAGAAGAGAAAGTCCTTCGCGGAAAATATTTGTCCAGGAGACTTTATGTCAAGCAGCACTACTAACTATCACACCAACCTGATGTGAATGCCAAAGCAAGTTAACAAATTGCTTCTTTACGTCTGGCACATAGAGTAAACTCTACAGTAGAAAGTGCTGTTAAGGACTTAATAAACATAGTGAACATTTCTGTTTTTGTGTTTGGAGAAAACTAGTGCAATTTAAGAAACAAATCTGCTGAAACAAGTTGGGAAAAGCAATGGCAATTTCAAACTAAAAGCTCAAGAACTGAGACATCAACATTTTTTGTTATGATTAAATAGGTCTACTAAGGGAATTTGTTGCCAGAAAATATACAAAACAATGAAGATCCCGATTAGGGATTTGGATATAATTAAATCTGTGTGCCAACCTCGACAAGGATTTTATCAGGAAGAAAGAGGGTGTCATTTTGTGGATGCATGTGGCGTGCAACCTATGAGGCATATGTTGTATACAGCTGGTAGTACTCTAGGGGATTTGTCTCTGCCTTATGCACAACAGGCTGTCTAC
Source organism: Girardinus metallicus (assembly GCA_903067095.1). Lineage (NCBI taxonomy): Eukaryota > Metazoa > Chordata > Actinopteri > Cyprinodontiformes > Poeciliidae > Girardinus > Girardinus metallicus. The sequence continues at coordinate 113,514 of CAEGAE010063540.1, read as the reverse complement.
CCAATACAAATGAGGCAGCTGCAGAGAGCAGCAAATTCACCGCTGTGCACAATATCATAGTAGAATAGCAACTACAAGAACATGAATGTCCTATTTTATCCTTTTTGTTATCAGAATCCACAGGTTTATAACTGTTTCAATGATTCTAGAAAGGGCACAGTGATAGAGGATGAACAATTATGAATATGTATCAAACAATGGTTGTCACAATTGAAAAGCCTCATTAATTAGGACCCATTCTTAAGATGAAATGCTCACTAAACTCAAAGATTAGTGAGCATTTCATCTGTCATTCTGAATATTTGCTAGAAAAACAGATAATTTGAATAAATACTTTTTATTTGATGAGATATTCATGTCTTTTGAACAACCACCACATCCTTCACTCACTCTGACAGTTTCCATACAGAAACATGTATCATAATGTCTGGGTAGATTGCCAAAATAAGCTAAGATAAATATTTTGTGACAGGATTAGTCTTCCAATGAGTGCCATTTAAACCTCTGTAAGTGTGTGCTGAATCAGATGATAAATTTCTCTAGTAAAAGAGAAATTTAATTTGTTTAATTTGTAAATGCTTAGCCGAGGATGAACGCAGCAGCAATACGACATATAAACTGTGCATTAATATTAACAGAAACCTGCTCTCACAAACACAGGTGAACATTAATTGCTTACGCTGACCTGAAACTATAAGGCGTTAATGTCATTTTGATGCATTTGGCACAACATATGAAGTTTGTGTAGAAAGGCATAGGAATAGAGGACTCAACTAACACAGACTCAGCACAGTGATGTAAAAAAAGAAATTCTTGAAAATAGACCAAAGTCAGAAAACAAAAATCCGATTGTAGCTGAGATAACCAAAACATAGGCAGAGGCAAGTTCAAAAAGCAGGGTGAAAAAGTTTAAAAGTTATCAATTATGTGATAGAAGAAAATGTAACTCCACTGGTGGAGTCCAACAGTCTTACTCTACTTGAAAACGCATGGCCCTTAATAAATCTCTTAGACCACCTGAGAAATAAAAAGAAAACATGAAACATATAATCAGAAGCATGCCTTCCATATTGAGCTTTAAAGCTAATTTGAGACATTCTACCCTTTGTTTTTTTCCTTTTTGGGCTTTTTTACTTCAGTTACATATTTGTCATCCTGCACTGTGATATGGGTTTGTCCATTGGTGTCTGAGTGAATGATGATTAGCATAACCCACTTTATCTTTTTGGATTATGTTATGACATTTTGTTATCACCTCTAATCTTCTTCAAAACTTTAAATTTCGTATGACATAGCTGATCTTTCTCTGTTTGTTTTCTCACAGGCACAAAATGGTTTTATATAAAGATACATAGTCTTTATTCTGACAGTGTGATTTGCTCACTGACAGCTGCATCTCTGCAGGCTTGGCAGTGTTAATAAGGTCATCTGTAAACATAGGACAGAGATACTGTGATTACTTTAGATGTGGTGAAGAATTGCAACTGCACAAAAATAAGGAATTGATTTAAACAACTTTTCTGGATTCAATTTGACATTTAATGTATATTTCTTTAATGTATAATGAGATTAAAACAACATTTAATATGATCCACAAACACTGAATACAATTGAAATTTTGTATCACAGCCAAGTAAATATGTCACTTTGTGAAATAAAGGAAAAAATATTTTTGGGAGAGCTAAGCAGAAGGTAGTCATTAGAATTAGACAGAGATTAGGTTTTTGGTGATGGTAAGATGTCTCCTGCATAGATAAGCTAGTCACATACATTGTGCAGGTTTTAGCCATTCTTCTATCCAAACTGTCTTGAGATCTTGAAGGGTCTCTATCCTGAACATGTTGTAGGCTGCCTTGCTTTTACACCATCTTTCACCCCTGTGCTTTGTTGTTTGCTACTGTCATCTAAAAAAATTTCACCTTGCTGTTGCACATTTTCACGGTAGGTCAAACATTTGCATGGATTACTGAACATTTCCACACAACATTCATTTTTATACATGCCGAGTTGTTTGTAAAATACTGTGCCGCACATTTTTTGTGCGTGCATAATGATTATACATGAGGCCCAGGGTTTTTCGGTCATACCTAAATCAGTTATATACATTGTAAAATGGCCTTTACTTATGTTCATCTAAACCAACATTAGAATCAGAATTTTCCACAGTCAAGGTACAACCGCTATAATGGACTACTGTTAAAAAAAATATTTCAGAGAACAGAGAAACAAAATTAACTGAAACAAAAATGAGTAGATCCAAATTTAACAAATCTAGGTGCAATAGAACAATTAAAGGGACAGCAAAGTGAAGCTGAATGTAAAAAAACATAATAGATGATATTTGGAAAAGTCAGAGTATGAAAAACACTGCTTGCCTCAGTCAGGCTCAGTCATTGCTTAATACAGAAGCCTGTCATGAGTCCTCACTGTTGGTCTCATGACAACAGTGTGTTTTTCTGAGGGACCTTTGTTGCATGTGGCATGAGGTAGCCTCACTGCAACAGTCTTGAAGACAGCTGAAAGCTCTATCCCATGCCTGTTTAAAGGCCTGCCAGTCCTAATAGGACTGAATAAGTAGGCCTTTACCTTAACTTGGCAAAGGATCTCTTGTGGCCAGTGAAAGCTATGGCAGCTTGTCGTGGCAGCTGGCTGATGAGAGCTCTGCAACTTTCTGCTAACACTGCCACTGCCACCAGCAGCCGTCCATCCCAGTCTCTTCAATCTCTTCAATCAATTTCCTGTTTGAAGAAGTTCACTCTTTTGTCTTCTGGTTGAAAATTTGCTGAAATAAAAAAAGTGGAAAACCTTTTCATGTGAGAAGAAAGAAATTTAAAAAGAGACTTTAAGGATTTGCCAGGTGGACAGGAAGGAGTTGAAAAAAATCAAAAGATAACTAAGAAATTTATATTAAATTTTTTCATGAGAGGAAAACCTTAACTACACTCCTGGAATCCAATTATTTTGGCTGACATACCATGTGAAATTGATCAATACAAACTGGTCGCCTCTGGTTGAAAGCAAAACAATGATGGGACAGCAGATAAGTCCATGCACAACACTGCATAAAGTCATAGTAGAGGTTAATTATAGTCAGCTTTTTTTCTACTTTTATCTTATTTTATAGGCTTGGCAAAATGTGTTTTAGTGTCACAGGACTTTATTCAGGTCATACAATATGCTTATAAGTTTGTCATTTCAAGACAAACTTATAAGCATATCATTGGCAAAGTTACATCCCTTGTTGACTGAAGGATGTGGGTCAATTTCAGGATACACACTTTTCTCAGGACATCTGAGAAACAGTGACTACATTTAAAACTGTAGCTTTCTGGAACTGCAGAAAGCTCCAGTTCTACAGCTTCAACCCTGTGCAGCCCAAGCAGAATGTTGTCGAATAACCAGAGAGTGAAACATAAGACAAGTGAGAATGAATAGGTTACGGCCATCTGCTGGTGATGAGCAGGTGCCCTATTCCCTTCCGCAGCCTCTCGTCTGGGACCAGTGGAGACAGAAATCAGTCAGATGAAACTGATGTGGACATCAGGTGGAGGATCCACTTACAGCTCGTCTCGCCTGAACTCGCTTTGACTGCTGGTGCACTCTGATACGCTGCCATGCCTCTGCAAGACAGTTCTATTTCTCCCGCCTCCTAAAGGTGTTCAACAGTGACTAAACACTCCCCAATGACCTTATCAATTGTTTCATTATTTTAGTTTTGGAGGAGGGTAATGGGAGAAAGCGTCAGAAACACACTCTTAGCTTTGAAATTTAGAGAAGCCCATCTGTTCCTGTTGAGATTTGTCTCTCTGTCATTATGCTAAGCCTTCAGTTGCCTCTCTGAATCAAAACAAAGTAAAATCAGGATCCCTTTCATCATCCTGCTAAGGTTACCTTGACATCAAGGTCATTGTTTTATCCCTGTTCTTCTTGTCTAGGTTTATTATTCAAAGCATATAAGTACTGCAATATACTGAGTGAATTATCATGGTGCCCACTGGGATGGCAGAAATCCTCCAGAAATGTAGATTTTATTAATAAGAGTCAGCAGTCACAAGACCATTTATTTACAATTAAATATGAAACCACAAATTTTATCTAGAAGCTACTTAGCATATTTTGCAAATATGCTAAGTGGCTTTGCTAACTTGTTAAATGCTTTCAGTTTACAGTTAAACCTAGATGAATAAATGTTGCATATCATTTCTATTTTTCTTAAAATTAATTGACAAATATGTATTGGCATTACAGCAATCAATCTCACCAAATTGCAAACCAGCTTTTCCATGTTTAAAGTGGTATTTTTCACCAATCATCCAATCTATGTAATCTCCTCAACCTGCACAGACCTTTGAGAAGACATCAGTCAGCTACATCAACCAGATATTAAACCATCACTCATCTACAGAATGAATATCCAGGACTGTCTTATAATTGTATATGGAAAAGCAACTGAATTTTCAATACAAGTCCAAAATGTGTGAAATCCTTGAGGCCGTTTGCTTTGTTGTGATGCTTGTCCCCTGTCAGTCTGTATTTCTAACCTCCCATTTTTGCTTTTGAGCCTACGGATGAAAAATAATAGCATTATTGTGTATTACCTTGTACTCAGAAAAATAAGGATTTCTCACAACAGAAAAAAATAAAATCATTAAGTTAGAATATATTGTACTATGGATTTACTGACTTTTGTTGTGTGAGTATATTTAATTAGTTTTTCATGACAATGTTATTTTAACAATTAAGATAATATTTTGTGAGTCTCCATGTGCTTCAAAGAAAAAAAGAAAAGTGTAAAAGTAAACTTTAAAATACATATTTAATATATATCACATATATATTAAATATATATTTCATTTGTGCTTCTAGTGGTCACCTTTACAGTGAATAATTTGAATGTCTTAAAAAAAGTAATGACTAAACACCGCTTTCATTGAAGCGTAAAAGATTATACCACACTCCTACTGCAGTAGATCACTCCAAAAGCTTTTAGCTTAAAATAAATGGTAATGGTGACCACTTGAGTGCAACTTAAACAATAAAAAAAAAACTGACAAAATTTGACTAGTGTGTTTAAACAAAACTGGCAATATCGCAGAACAGTTGAAGATCTGTGATTGACATACCTAGATAAAATTGACATTGCGCCATTTTTATGATAGACAGTTCTGGTTGCTGAAAAAAAGTAAAAGGTTAGGGAGGTCCACTGCTAATAAAAAGTCTTTTTGAAATATTAACGACAAATAGCTTGGCAAGATCTTTTTTGTTCATTATTAATGATGACATTGGTCGAGTGAAACTAACTGAAGGACACAGTTGGCTAAAGCAAGCTTAGAGATTTTAAAGTAGAGAAAAAATAAATAAAGTTCAAACATTTACCATTGAAGTTGCCAATCATTTTACCACTATATTAAATAAACACTGCTCAACATATTTTGTTACAGAAATCAGAAACTGCATTGCCATCTTGGCCTGGCCACAAGAGGAGATACAACAATATAAGTAGATGTTCCTCACATAGAGATATACAATCATCTAAATAAATGACTCTCACTAATTAGTGTTTTTGTATTAACGTGTCTTATTTATTTGATTGGGTTAGCAAATAAACTTGCTGAGATAAGGAATTTACAGTTCAGATATTTGTTTTTACATGCAATACTTACAGTAACTTGGTTTCAGATGTTTTTCTTGTGGCCTCCTCAGTGTTGCCTTAACAACGGTCCACATGGTATTGATCTTGGTCTTAAATGCCTTTGCTTAAATATTCGCCTTGCTGAAAAATTACATAATCTCCAGACTTACTTAGTTTTTCCAATTAACATCCAGATGTTGTTGTTGTGCCTACCTAAGGTGTATCAGTGAGTTAGTCATCTTAAGACCTCCTTTGAGTTTACAGGAAGACTGTGCTGACGATGCAGGATTTGACAAGAGCTTTGTTGTCATACAGAAAGTCATTTAGTGATGGGCAGTTCAACTGTTTTCAAAGAGCCAGCTCTTTTGGCTTCCAAATGGCTCTTGAATTATTATAATTCATAGTCTCACACTTAGTGTGTTAGTTTGACCTATTAAATATGAATGTTTTGTATGTTAATAAATGTTTTTGAATTTAGTGTTTTCTTGAGGAGTCTTATACTTACATAATTTAATGTGTTTGGTTTGTTACTTATGTCTATCATATTTTTTGCCATGCACTCTTCTCCTCACCTCTACCTACTGACTACGGGAATGGACAGATTCTCACCTCTCTCTTTTGTCGCAATGGTATGATCCCATATCTTCAGCTCTGATTGGCCACAAGGCCACCATTCTATGAATCAAAGCTCTCCCATGCAAGATGGAGCTACTGAGTGAGAACTCTTAGCTTTCTCAGTAAAAGGAAAAGAAAGTGGTTCTGATTATTTTTTTCTTGCACATTTCATGGCAACTGCAAAATGTTTAGTAGTTTCTGATTAAGTTTATTAGCAACAGGTTCTGTTATACTTATTTATGATATACTTTAGTTTGCTTAAATATAAACAATAATGACAGCTAACATTGAACAACTCGTCATACCTGAGGGTCTTGGATCTAATGTTTCTCTCAATGTGCCTTTTCAATATGGGAAACCAACACAGAGACGATCAGGTTTTAGATTTTTTGCCAACAGATATACGTGTGTTGTTACATGTAGATGTAAATATAAAATACTGATGTGATTTTTATTCAAATTTAAGAATTCAAATGCCAAATGTAAATAAGGCCATTATTTGACACTCGAAGATAGATGATGAACTCTAGTCTGGAAAATAAAAAGTCATATGTTATACCCAACCATCATCCTTCATTAAAAGTCAAGAGAGAACAGATATGCTTTTATTATCAAGGATTACCATAACTTCACAATGCTAAATACCACATAGACTGCATTTATATAAACGTTTTCTAGTCTTCCCAAACTCTGAAATGTTTTTTGCACTCCACCAATTGTATGTGATTTGAGGGTAAAGTGTGGACTACGTTGTTTATCACCTCAGGTAAAAGATTTTCACTATTTTTTTCTTTACCCACAGCCAACTTCTATAAAAGAATAGAAAAAATTGAAAAGACTCCTTACCAGCTTACCAGCTTTGCTATCATATTTATAAAACAGACATGACATAATATCTTGATAAAAATACATAAATCTCTAACATAACTAATAATTCAGACTTCTGACATGGATATTTTGCCATTTTTCCTTTAAACCAAATCAATTATCTAACTAACAAATAGAAAAACAAATAAATTAAATTTGAACCATGACAATCAGACCAGCAATTGTTTTCTGACTAAAGGAAACAAAACCAATTAAAGCCTTATGAAAAGCACAATATTTTTCATTCAAACTTTCATTTTAAAGTAAAAATATGCAATTCAAAAGTATAACACATCATTCGGATACCATGACCATTTTTATGAGTTTGCTCACCTGCCAGTTAACTGAGCCTGGAGGCAAAATACAGTAGGTGTGTTTTCTTGTCCAGAAGCAAATCCAGGAGACAGATGTTACCTTATCTGTGTTTGGGCATGGAGCCAGGCAATTCATTAAATCTGAGGGGGAATAAAAAAACGATAGAAAAATAAGTTCTTCTCTGTAAATTCAAGAAAAACACTTCTATTTCAGCCATTTTTAATGCACTTTATTCAGCAATAGACTTCCAATATGAAATACCTTGTATTCATTTTAGATTATATAAATATAGATATATTGTTTAATTTACTATACTTATATTTATGTGGGTACATTTTACTGAATAGAATTTAATTTTCAAGAGTCACCTGTTTTAAGCAGACCAGAGAATTTTAATGGACAGTACAAAACACACTAGATGCTACACTAAGTAGCAAATAAACTGAAAATATTCACAAAAACTTTATACACAACCAATAAAACACATTTTATCACATCAGATAACTTGTCAAAAATTACTTGTGTAAAACATACAAATTCTGAAATCAATAAATGATAGGAACGACAAACAAATAAAAATCTCACAACTTCACCTGAATACCTACATACCATGATAGACAACTGAAAAATAAATGATTTATATAACATTCTTATATTTTATATTGGGCTTATAAATCTCCTGAACATGTAATTAGTAAATACCAGAAGCAGAAAAAATACCAAACGGAGAAGTGAAGCAATAGAGTGAGGAAAACATTATAAGTAATGTATAATAACTACAAATATTTAGAGATCTAATATTTGGTTTCACAAATTGATCAAATGGACAAGCACAACCTATGAAGTTGTTCCCTTCTGCTGAGGCTACGTGCTTGTTCGGTTTTATGTGTAAATTATCAGATTTATCCACACCATTTTCTGGGTATGAATTGGATGTCTTTGTCTTGTACTATGTGAAGACCATTGAACTAGTACCCGATATACAAAGATTTGCACTGTACAAAATCAGGACATGAAAGTAATAAAGTAAAATCCTTCTTTGTTTCCTTCTTTTCTTCTTCCTTTTTGTTCCTTTCTCTTTTTTTCTTCCTTGAGTAAAAAGCTAGCCAAACAATACACGTTTGTCTTTTTCTTGATTGAAGAAGGCATGCTCTGCTTCTTCTAACCTTAATGTTATTTACACTCCTATTCATTGTGGTGGGCTGCCACAATTCAGTTGACTTTCATTTATCAAAAGGACCGTCAGCATAGGTTGCATTGTTGAACATTGAGACCTTTTTTGACCCAAACAGCATAACACCATTTTAAAGTGTGAACATTTATTCAAACTAAGATCTACTGACAAAGTGTCTGGGAGGATTTGATTTTACTACATTTTAACTATGAGGTGTTTTTTTCTGAGCTGTTGTAAATTAATAAAAAATGTAGATATATTAGGTTTTTTCCTTCTAATGAAAAGGAAAAAACATTAGCGAGAAGTGATGAGGTCTTTAGAAAAAAGCTATTTGTCATCCCCTTTGACCTCCATCCCAAATCAATGATTTCAATTTGTGCATCGACAAAACCGAATAGGCTTAATGCAATGACTCTACTAAATGCTTTAGGGGTCACATTAAAAATGCAAAGGTGTGCTAGCTATCTGACGTGTACTGACTGGATGTTGTCCAAATAATAATATTGTAGCCCCACAGCAATTATAGGGATCACTGAAGGGGCGGCGACTGCAAGAAAATGAACTCAGGATCAATCCTAGCACTTATCAGGATGTAAGTGAGTCAGGAGGAGTTCAAGGAGACTTTGGGGATCTGCTCAGCTTTTGACACAGTGTAACTCAAATTGCAGAGGTTGACTGCCAATCAGATTCAATAATCTAACCCCAGTTAGATATGTGTCTTCAGTTTCAAAATGCATCGTAATTCACTACCACAAAATAAAGATCCAATAGTTCATGTGCATCATGAGGATTTTCCTTTCCTGTATGCTGGTAAAAAGATAAGTATTCAGCCTTTAAAGATAAAATCTATCCTCAGTCAAAGGGTGATGTGTATCTTAGATATAATCATACTTAATCTCTATGCAGCTCATATTGCCTTGCGCTAGCAACTGCCTTGGATTGTAAATGACAGCAGCCCTACTTTAGTCAGTTGCTTCAGTCAATAAATATTTGGGCTTCACTACAAAAAAATGATTGCACTAAATGACTTGGAAATGATAACCATGATTTTCAGTGTACTGCAATAAATTTAGTTGGTCATTTTAATCATAATACTCCCTACAAAAGACTTGAGGGCTTGCAGAGTTGTTAAAAACTATTTTAAGATGCTTCTCCATCTAAATCAATGTGGTACATTGTGATGAATATTACTATTTGAGTGTTGGATTTTCACAAGCCTGATTGAGAGTTCAGGGTGTCTGAAGTATGTGCTTGGTCTTCTAATGGTGGATGATAATTTCACAGATCAATGAACATCATCTATAGCAGTAAAAGAAAAAAAGGAATTGCTGAATTTGTAATGGGGCCAAACTCAATACTCCACTCCCATTGTTCAGCAAGGACAAATCCTTTTAACCCTTTAACTATCACCCTCAAAGTGCTTGTACGTAAGTCAATGTGTCCATAAGGACACGGGTGTCATCATGACAATCCGTGTCATGATGACACAGGTTGTCATGATGACAACCTGGATACAGTTGACAAACTGTACCCAGTTTGTCAACTTTAAAATGCAGCATTTCTTCTATAGCATACTCTATCCCACTTGTCTATTTCCCCTCATCACTTTTAAACTTTATGAGCTCAAAGTTCAGAAGTCAAACAGGTCTGCTCTTTGCAAAAAGGGATCAGAACTCCAGCTCAGCACCATCAAATGGATTATGGGAGGTCACAACAGTTTTCCTTGTAACCTCCCTTTGGAGTATGCATGAAAACAGGATAATAACTGGCTGATTCCCTGTTCATTGTCCTTACGTTTGCTCCTAGATATTTTTGTTTCTCAGGGTTACCTGTACCTGAGCCAAGCTCCTGACATCACCCCTATGTGAGGATAAATTTATTACTAAGAAATAGATTAACCCTTTAAGTAGCTGATAGGCAATCAGACATAAATGTGCAGGTACTTGGGCAATGTCCCACAATGGTGGGCTCCCGTCGGATGGCCTAGAGCTCCCATGAATTTATCAGGCCGACTATGTGCCACGGGGATTATTCTGGGCTCTTGTTGGCGTCCTTCCCTCTCGACTTTCAAGGGGCTAGCTCACCAGGTGAGCTGGTAATGTGCCCTCCCTGCCTTGGTCCTTCTCAGTTCTGGCTGCCTCGGTGTGTTGATGCTTAGCATTGGGTGTTCTTGCTGCTGGAGTTATTAGTTTGGTCAAGGATGAGAAGAGGAGGTTTTCTCACCCAGTTCCTCTTTGGCCTGGGGGATGCTGCCCCTGTTAGTCACTAACAACCAACCTACCTCTTTGTAGGGTGTATGGCTGCCCTGAGATGATGCCTTCTTACTGTCTGCCTGGGGCTGTTGCGGCCTTCTAGCTGAGTCCACCTGTCCTTTGGTGCTCTTGGGAGTCGGGTGTTGCAGGTTTTTTGCCTTTCTTGCCACTCTAACAAGTGTGTACCTCTATTTATACACACCTGCTCACCCCGACACACAAACAACTGGCAAACATAAATTTTTACAGATAACAAATGGATTTTGTTATGGTATGTATGATGCTATTTTTGAAATTAATTTATACCTAATAAGGATAACAAACGTTTCAATGCAACACTAACTATGTTAACTGATGAGTTACATTTGTGTGTTTGAAATCTTCAAAGCCTTTTTTAAATGTTTGCCCTTTAAAAATATTCCAAAAGCTAGATGCTTTTACTCTGCACCATGGAAATGGCTAGGATTGTAAACACAGAAAATAGATGGAGGGCTGCGAATGATTGTCAGGGGTTGAAATGGGATTCAGTCTTTGAGTGCTCTCCTTGCTGTAAATGTAAAGTCATGAGGTGTAGTAGTTAAAAAGCTTCCACAATGAGATGGAAAACTCTTTGAGAGGCTCCAACTTCATTATTTCTATTCATATAAACAAGTGCAATGTGTCATTGCCTCAGGTTTAACATGTTGTGCAAAGATTGAAAGTAATATTAGCATAATTATTATAATTATGGGACAATATTTTGCTGGACAAATCCATTTGTGAAGACCTTCAGATGAACAGTGACCCTCTAAATGAATTAAAAATCTAAGTGATACCAATATCTTTATCTGCACAGTGTCTATAACTGCTTGTTGCAATTCTTTGTTGAAGTCACAGATGTTCTTTTAGTATCTTCATGCTTTTTATTTTGATTTAATAAATCTATGACTACTTTTGCTTTAAGTAATCTTGCATAAATCATGATTCTCTAAAATGTGCATAGAAGGTATTATGTTCTAGAAACTCTGTGCCCCTCCCTGTTAGCCTTGTGCTGAGATTAAGTCTTCTAAACTTAAGATAAGCATGGAATGATGTGTGATAAATAAAAGGAAAAAATATAATTAAGGTTATTAATGATGTGTTTGGCCACCATGCAAAACAAAGAAAGATATGTTGTGTTCTGGTAAGGATTCTAAATGTCTACTGAACTGTAGGAGAAAATAATTTGCTTCTCAAATGCCTTCCTTTAATTTGCATTCAATAAACATGGTGAAAACCACACTAGGAGATGCTTGTCTTTATTATCTTCCATAGACGGTCAGCAGGTTTATAATTATGAGTCTTTAAAGTTTAAATTAAAAAATTCAAAACCAGTTTGCAGTCTGTCACATTTCTTTAAAGGGGACTTACTAATATATGATGAACTAATATTTATTTTACAAAAATGACTACAAGACAAAGAGAAAAAGGAAATTAGGTTTTTAAAATAAACCAAGTACTGAACTATGAACCCTATAAATTTTAAATTGACATCTGTAGTTTAGAATAAAAATATAATGAATGTATAATTTTTTTCTTTATCATTTACCAGCTCTTTTAAGATAAGGAAGTTTAGATTTAATAAGGTTTCCAATGAAAGCAGAAATTTTGGACAAGGTGTTGCTAATCATTTACCATCTCCTTCTCCTTGTGGAGACCCACCAGATGGAAAAGCTGTATTTACAATTTTCTTGTTTTGAGTACCAGCAAGATATATTTACAATCTTCCAATTATATTTTTTTTATTCCAATTGCAATTTGAAATCAATCAGGCAGTTGCTTCTTTTTGCATTCAAACTAAAAACAAATAACTGGGGAGTTATATTTGATTCAAAGATTAGATAACATTTGTGAATAAATCTTTATTTCCATCCCTCCAAACTATTTATACTGAGCAGACTCTCTAAATCGTCATAGCTCATAACACACCTTTTGTATTATTTACTTTGGCTCTCAGTAGATTTTTGAGTATTCTCACTTGTGAAGCTTTTATCTGTGTCAGCTTTTAAAGGATCAAACGTCAGCTTATAGCTGTCAATTTCAACCTGAGTATCTGCTAGTTCTTCTTCATTCAAGTAGGACAGATCTTTTCAGTCTCCTGCCCTAAGGCATGTTAGGATTAACAGATTTACAACAGTTAATTAGGTATGCTTAACTAAATACTGTATTTTGTCTGCCATTTCTTGTTGCATTGAGTCAATCCAAATTACACTGCTTTTACCTTAAAATAAGTGAATCAAACTGTATTTCAATAGAGAGATGAATTGTATCATTCTAACTATCTAAAATGCATCTGATCTTTGGGAGTATATTAAGATATGCATTATATCAACCACAGACCAAAGGTGAACAGCCCTACTCCAAAGTTGTGAAATTGTTTCCTTATGGGACTTTGTTCCATCTTTGTTTATGTCATAATAAAGCTGCATCTATATTGCCAATATGGGCCCTGTTTAGGTGTAGAGCAAGGCTGCCAGGAGAACATGACTGATTACCTTTCATACATGCGATTTATAATGTAAGAACTCTTAGGAATCAGATAAGTATATCTTATCCGTATAACATTTTAACAAGCCACCTGGGTGATAACATCCATCTCTGCATAAAAAAATAACTCCAATGAATCTCATATTCTCATAAAGAGTTTAAAGAGCATGAAATTCAAACACAGGTAATGAAGGCTTTGCTGTAAATTATGCTCTGGACTCCTACAGGCTTGCCTTCATTCCCATCTTTTCTTCAGGCAATTTGTAATTGAACAAGAGCAGCGAGAATGGGAAATAAGGTATGAATCTGCACAGTTAATTCCACTTAGATCTACCAAGAGGAATCTTGGATATTTGCTGAAATACCATGAATGAGTTAAACTATTATCATGTGTAAAAAGTAGATAAACAGAATACTGCAGGGCAGAGAGAGAAGAGCACACCACTTTTCAAGATATGCTTGCTCAACCTGCAGGGCAGGAATATATAATCTGGTTGTAATTCAATTAATATAGTGCCTGAAAATATTCAGAGTAATAAACGTCCTGTTTATTTGTAGAATGATAATGCAGCTAATGGAGCTAAAATCTAGCTCATTAAATGAGATAATGTGAAAAAATCTATTGATTTGTGCCAATGGTTCAAATTTTGATTTATAGTTATACAAGGACTAATGCTGCATAGGCCTTGACAGAGCATCCATCACCATAGGGACATAACAGTGATGGCCTGAAAACATGAGCCAGTTTTATAGACTCATTATGAGCAGCTGTCTTAGCATCTTAAAAGCCCCGTTGCTCTGGGTGTAAAACAAAACATACACTCTGAAACTGTTCCTTAAGATTAGCCAAAGTAGTGTAATCTCTAGTTCACACTATACACAGTCATCAAATAACACACCAAACACTGACCATGTGATGTACTGTCGCCTTGTGAGCACTTGAAATACTAGAAGAATTTCTGTTATCTTTCATGAACATTCTACTATCCCCTGAAACTGTTCTTGTTAGCTCTAAGTCCCTACAAAGAGAGAGAAGACACAGTAAAGTGCCAAGTGTTGTCATGAATGTCTGCACACCCGGTTGGCTTGAAATTCTAACCCTGTGTTCACGCCTACGCTGCAGCTACAAAAACAGCTACAGTAATTACAGAGAAGCCATTGTTTTTCCAAGCAGAAGAAATAATTGTGTTTACAAAGGGTTGGTGGAAATTCAAAACCTGACAATGACACAACGTCAGATTGGAAATGACAGCTGCAAACATCTGCTGTGGTTTTAGTGGAAGCTGCATGTTAACGCTAAGCTCAGTGAAGTTTCGCAAAATGACCACTTTTTTCTACAAAAATCAAAATGTTTAGTATTTCAAAGCATAAATTGTTATACATTGTATATTGTTCTTTGCCACTAGAAACCCAAGCCCAGTTTTTTTCTCACAGCTGGTAAAAGAAAGTTTGCAAACTTCAAAGTTTTTTTTTGTTTTCTTGCAAAAACAATTGATATGATATAGCTGAAGGTAAAGCTAGTGTGGTAATGTGGCCTTGTTTTCTTTTTTTTTTTTTACGAGTTAATTTCATGTTTCTTACATTGCTGTTTGGATTGCTTGTTATATTTTGAAGTAATTTACTTTTCTTGTTTGTTGTGTTGCAACAAGCCAACAATGTTTTTCTGATTTTGTTTTGCTTTTGAGGTGACGTTACCACTCATACCCAGAGATGCCCACTGCAGCGGCGCAGGTGTTCTCCATTAGCTAATCAGCGTGCAGACCAGGAAGCCAGTAATAAAGAGGTAGCTGTTCAGTTGAAGCGAGAGACGAGCCGGACAGATCACAGGTGCAGGGGCAGCAGAGCAGCGGGATTGGAGGACTGGAGGACTAGAGGACTGGTTGCTGTAGAGATTCATCCAACTGGTTGCCGTCGAGGAACGGATGGCTGGGTGTTGGAGTACGAGTGGCTGGATCGTCGCCGAGATTCGCCCGTGGCCGCAGAGGGTCCTGCTGCTGGGTGCCGATTGGGATCGGTCGGCTGGCGATGGGAGGGGACTGAGCGCCGAGGGGACTAAGAGTCCACTCTTCCTTATGTGTGGTAGAGACTTTCCATTGTCTCTACCACACATTCTTGGCCTGCATCCTTTTTTTAGTGACTCATTTTTTAATAAGTTATGGTTAACTTTTTAATGACTCGTTTTTAAACCCTGCTCACAGTTCCTGCAGTTTTTATTACATTCTGATCTATCACTGGGGTCCCACACTAGCCTTTGTTGTCAAAATGCAATGAAGACATTATCAGACAAAACGTGGACATACACATGCATAAAAGTAAGCTTCACACATCCATACAGCATCGCTGCATAACCTAGCCTTACCTCTATTGCAGCAGCATACATTGTAGATAAGAATGAAAACAATAAAGGGAAGCTATAACTTTATTGTGGATGCAATGTGGCCAAAAAGGCAAAAGCATTATTGAAAAGAATTTTGCCTATGAATTAAGACAGACAGAAAAGGCCAAATATTGTCAATGACTCCTTATGGAAGCTGTGGCTACAAAATGGTTAGAAACCTGAGTAGCTCTAAAAATCTTAGTAAAGAATCTTAAACTGTGAGATAGTGATGGTTAGAAGAACTTTAACAAGGTGAGTTAAGCTCCCTTTTCTACAATAATAAGGTATTAAATGTCCCCGACTGCATAAGATAATGGTAACTTGCTGCTAGTCCTATTAAAGCTCTGTGCTCCTTAGGGCACAAATTGTAAAACAGTTGGTGCAAAATGTTCTGCAGGAACTTGCTCCTTCTGTTAGAAAATTACCAAAACAACAACGGTAAGACATTACCCGCAAACTGCCTCATTCCTTATTGCTTTATTCAGCAGCTAACTCTAATATTATAAAAAGTAATGGTAAAGAACATGTTATACGTACAACACATTTGAACATAAATTAACTGTGTAAATTTGAGAATATTGTGTCTTAAAAAAGACCCAGAATAAATAAAGAAATACAGCAGAAACTGATCAGAACCTTTGGACACCAACCTTGATGTCTAGCTGATCTAAAAAAAATAAACCTTGTGCAAAATGATCAAAACCAGAAATTGAGGGCTGTTGGGAAAATAATTTTTACATGGAGCAGATCTGCATTCACTCTGTTCAGAGTATTGTTTTCTAAACAACTGTAAGAAATTAATGGATCCTTCTTTCCATTGAGGATATTGATACTACCAAGCTGACCTGAACATGAAATACCAAGAGGTCAAAGGTGAAAAACATATTTTGTTTTGGAGGAAATTCAAAACCTCAGTGGTGCCAGTGGTCAATGGAGCTGTTGGAGCTGCAACATGCAAATTATATGAGTTGCTTTAGGAAATTTAAGGAACACCTGGAGTCTTTTATTTTCATAACAAAATGTTATACAAATGAGCTGTTGCTTGCAGGACATGTGCTATGAGGTAGAAAGAATAATTTTTCTTCCTAAAGAGTGATTGAATGCATAGGTATACTACTAAACTGATCATAAGCTCCATTTTAAATATGTAATCAGTAAATACGGTTCGCAGATGGTCAGGTGCGTTTTCTTGTGCCAAAAAGAGCACAAAAGACCTTTGTGATGCTTTTGGCCACACAAGCATCTTGTGTGATCAGGGAATAGACTCATCTTTTATGATTTGAAGAGTTGGCTCTTGCCAGGCCTTTGGAAGGTTTATTCCCACTGACTAACCTTATAACATAATGAAATGTCAAGCCACATCGATTAAATAATGTCATCTTATGAGGGGTGGTGTCAAAATCATCTGGTTTTAAATATTTACATAAAACTGAATTTACTAAATTACTAAATTATCTTACTCTAAGAGTGTTACTTATGAAAGTATTGTCAGATAAGTGAGGTTACGGTAGTTGCTTATAGTTTTATTAATTTGTGAGAGACAGTAATATGTGTCTCAGTACAGCACACTTAAAATCAGGTCTAAAGAATAAGCTTATTTTTAAACAAAATGTATCAAAATAACTGTTTAGCAGATATTTGCTGATACTTGTTTAATCAATTTCAAAGATACTATATTTATTTTCCACATTCCCCCAACTAATATCAGTCACATTTGCTAACTCCTTTCAGCAAACACAGCTGTACAATGCTATATCATTTACTTATCAGCATGCCATAATCCTATTACAAGTGTGTTTGTAACACTACTGCAAACTTATCTTTGACCAAATTCCAAAATCTAAAGTACTGGTAACTACCTTTTCTATAAACATATTTATAGAAAACCAAAAGGCCATTTTCCTTCTTCAATTCTTGAAGTAGGAATATTTGGTTTCACTATACTGGAATTGCTGTGCTTTTTAACTGAGCAACACCATTTTGCTCCTAAACGTAAAAATAACCCAGCACCCATTAGCACACATATCTGACAAGGCAGTTGCAGAAGTAGCTGGGAAAATGGAGGTCCGGGGTCTCTGTTAATATTCTAATGTCCTTTTTCAAGTGAAAAAGGACATTAGAAAGACCCAAAGAGCAACAAGAAGCCGGGGTAAGCACCATGGAAGATTCCCCGTTCCCCGTGTCTCACACACTTGAATAAATGGAAGAAAATAGATTAGAACATGATTCTAAAATGACATTGAAAGCTTCTATAGAAGACAAACATACTCCAAAACCAGTGCTTTGGAACTGAGCTTATAAAAACATTACCTTTTCTTCTGTTCCTTCTGTAAATGTTTATCTTTGCAATATTAATTGCATTTGTTTCAATTTATCCTCATCCGCAATGCTTTTCTCAAGTTTTTTTTTCTTTCCCATAAATTGGAAGAGTAATTAGTTAAAGCAATGAAAAAAAATAAATCTAATTATTATCTTTTTGTTCTGTTAAGTACTATTTTAAAGTTTGTTCCTCCTCCAAAACTCCCCTTTAGCCCTTTGAAGGTCAAATGTTAGTTTTCGCTGGAATTTCTTGAACCAAATCACAAAGCTGGCTCTTCGGTAATCAGAAAAGCCTTGTTAAAGTGCTAACATTCATGTGGTGGGTTGTATTGCTGTCGGTTATGTGAATTTGCTTCTCCCTGCACTTTAACACTGCATACATTTAATTTGTTCTCTGAAGAAAAACTCCCAAAGGAACTGCAACTGAGTGCAAAGAAACAGAGTAGGATGGAGAAAAAGAGGAAGACTTTGCCTGTAACAAACTAATGTGAAATGTTTTAAAACCTTAAACCTTCATACATATGTCTATCCATCTCTGCTTGTTTGAGGTTACATTGTGGAGGCGTTTTGTTTGTTTTTTTCTCAGAGAGGACATCCAGACATTCATTTCCCCAAAGACACTCAAGCTCCTCCCTGGGCATTCCCAGTATCTCTAATGAATAACACTCATCTGATAGACTGGGCAGAGAATAACCACACTTCAGAAGAAACCTACTGCAGCTGCCAGAACTAGTGATGTTGTCCTTTTAATTATGACCCTAATCTCATGAACATAGGTGAGGGATACTGCATAGACAGAACAACAAATTGGTTTGGCTTCAGGCTTAGCTCCAAGTTTTACATAGCTACACAGTAAATTAAGTTAAAGTCAAAATTTAAATGCTTCTGCACCAATAAATTAGTTCCATTACATTTAAATTGAGTACACATAAGTTGTAACTGAGTGCAAACACCCCATGTTGCATTAAACAACATCAAATTAATTACAACCAACAATGTGTCTAAATTGATTTTTGTTATTTTATACCATTTTACATTTTTAAAACCAAAAGGTTATCCAGCATATAATCTTATTTTTGATAAACGTCATACATTTCATCGTTCTTTCACCCAGATGCTCTGGTAAGAACTCAGGCAAGACATTTCAGTCAAGCAGAAACATCTCTACTGGAGATATGTTGCTCATATTTATTTTTTTACACAGCAACATGTTTCATATATTCTATGAAAAGGAAAGAGAATGTAATAAAGTATAACAAAATTGAAAAATAAAGTACATGTGCCAACTGCTCAGTTTCTATTCATGTTTTTAAATAGAACATCTTAACGTAATGTTTGCGTTCTGTGGAATTAGATTTTAGCAGCAGATGAAGTGCAAGTCTTTAAGTATATTTCACATGTAACGAGGGATGTACTGATAACTCTAGCTTTCAGGACTTCTTTTGTGCTTACGATTCACAGGAACAAGATGATTCCAATTTTTTTGCAGAATTGTTGGAAAAACCCTTCTACCTTTTTTCACACATTTTACAATGGATTTTTCCCAAATTGCATGGTGCATTTTAAATGAATCTACTATCAAAGTAGAATAGTTCAGTCGAGGTTTGACAGTTCACAAATGCAAATGCAAAACAAGAATACAAAAAAATATGTTTTCTCTTTTGGTTTTCCACAAAAATAATAAATGTTTTGGAAATTTGGAACTACATTTTCAAGAGTCGGTTCAGTGCAGAACAATGCTGTTCAGGTTTGATGAGTTTAAACCTGAATGGATTTTGAACTAGAGATTCAGATTTTGAACTAGAGATTATGAAACACAGTTGAAGAAAAACACAAAGAAACAAAACATTACAACAAAACAATGAAACAGTTATGTAGCTTAACAACAACAATCAGAAGTTCTCAAACTCTATGTTTTATGTTGGAATCACTCAAGTGCTTTTAAATTGTTTGTACCTTCCCTGTCACTCTGTTGACAAATGTCTGAGAAGGTTTTCTCAGACATTTGTTTTTCAGTTTTATCATACATTTAATATAAAGAATCTTGTACACTTTCTTATTCGGAAGATTTATACCAAAGCTACAAGGTTTTAGAAAAATTGAGCTTTCAGGGTTTAGAAAACAACTATTTCCTTAAAAAAGCTATAACAGATGTGTCCTGAAAATCTGTTTGATTGCACAGAGTGGAACATAGAACAAAGAAAATTAAGTGGAGGCTTTTTTATTATTATTTTGAGGGGAAATTATTATGGTTACAAGTCTAGCATTATTAACAGTGACCTTATACTAACATACGTAAGTTTGACTATGAACCCCCACATCTGTTCTAAAAATAGAGATGTTTCTGGCACTTAAAAGCCACCAGTCACCCATATTAACACAAACCGATTGTGCTTTTACAGGAATATCTGTCTTATTTTGACAGTTTCATGAAATACACAAAAGCCTGTCCATATAACTCGCTTTCATCTGTAGCATCAGATGCTGTGCTCTTCATTTTCAAAACACTTTTGATGTATATATATTTTTTGCACATTGTCAAATCTATTTTGACAACTTTTGTACACTTAACTCTCACATATGCTCTCAAACCTAGACATCTCACGTAAATGCATAGAACTAGCTGTCTCATTCTGTTACAAGCTCATGTTACCAAATCAATGACAGTGGTGCTGCAAAGTCCTAACTGCTGAAACAGCACTCTTGCTTTAACCCTTAGGCCATATTTATCACTCAAGGTCCATTCTATCATCTATTATATGACTGCAAAACCTATTTGACATAAATATGTGTTGCCTATGCCTTCTGACATGGGTCCACTCTTGGCAGATGCCAGGTTTGTGCAGACAGTACCATTTTAATTGAAAGGGTAGCACATACATTAAAAGCGATTAAAAGAAAACTGTGTGTCAAAACTGTAGTGAACATAGTATATATCTTGTAGAATGCAGCATTAATGTCTTAAGACATTCAAAAGTTAAGGATGAAATAGCCGCATCATCAGTTATGCGGATAGTGTCATTCCTATAATGGTTTTCCAATGTCATAGCTATTTATAGGTCTTTCAAATAGTTTTACATTTCTATTTAAGATAAAATTAAATGACTCCAATTAAAATTCTTGAAAGTAATAAACCAATTTCATTGAACATATTGCCACTGGTATTTTGATTTTGCAAATGCATGACAAAGATTCTAGATTAAATTCTTCATTTCACTGAGAAAGATCACTGGTGTGTAAAAATAAAACCTTTTTAGACGGAGACATTTTCCAAGTCAATGACTTGGGCTGCACATTGACCAGGGATGAAGGAAGAGGTTGATTTATTATTTTGTTTAATCTTGCTGCCACACCTGCACTTTATACCAATTCCTCTTCTCTTTCTTTAGCGTAGAGTCTTTTACGCCTAAGCATTGCTTTCATTATTACTGTAAAACACTCCAATGCCTCCAATCCTTCTTCATATCTATGGCAAACAATTTCCGACTCTACAGCTTTGTTCTCTCTAATAGGCAATGGAATCACTCTAAACTCATCAGGCTTCTCCATCTCCATTCTGCTGTAAAGAGTCAATCCATTAGCCTTGCACCTCATTGGTCGCAGCACCTGACCCAGAAACCATGGGAGACGGGCTTGGAACCACCATTCATTCAGTGCAGTGGGCTGTGGTGTGTTGGCAACAGTTGTTGGCTTTTAAGCAATGTGACTATGCTGTTTTGTGTTATTGATGATATTTAAATTATTCCTGGGGACAATGTTTTATGCTTTAGTGCATGAGAAGTCACTTGGCTATGAGCAAAGCTGACCCACTTTGCGAAGGCTGAATATCACTTTTCTTCAACAAAACCTGAAGTATTGAGCTACTTTAAGTCAGGTTTGATTTCCCATCTGTTTTGGACCCTTTAGGTCAAGCACTAGGGCTGCAAAACTAAGCACTCAGCAAAGACTTGTGTTCAGTTAATTAGATTTAGTGAACTTTTTATCTTTGAATAGGACATTAGGTACTCTGGAATGATGATGAAGGCACTCTCTTGTTCCATTGTGCTAGATGTTTGCCACTGACTGAAAAGCAGTGTGATAGCAGTAAATTATCACACATTCAATCACAATGGTTTAAAAGAAATTGTGCTTCTATCAGTTAATGCTAAAATTGCAGGTAAAGGGGAGGATCACGACTAAACAAGATGTAGATTAAAAAAAAAAAATAAAATCATCAAAAATTGTAAAATATTTGCTACTGGAAGAAAAGTAAAAGTGATAAAGAAATTGTTAAGGTCACAACCAAATGACCAATTTGCAAAATCTGGAAATGTCCCACAGCATACGTCTTAGTGCATGAGGCACTATTTTCCTGGGGTTAACAGCACTGAAAGAGAGATGTATTAGGTGCCAATTTAGAGGGAGTGTAATCTGGATTGGTATTTAAAAGGGAGTGATAAGGTAAAAACCAATTAGCTGCCCGCCTCTCAGAGTTGTTGTCAACGCAATCGCTGGATCAGTCCTGCTGCCAAGTATAAGCCTGTATCTTGACATAAGCCAAGTTTAATTTTGTTGAAAAGTTTATTTAGAAGATATCATAGGGCAGGCAAACAGACAAACACTCTCTCAAACTGTGTTTTAAACATGTTAACTGAATTTTTCTGTCTTAAGCTTGGCTTTTTAGGTTTTCCCCTCCCCAACTTCTGATCATTTTAACCTTAATTAAAGCTTTTTCTATTGATATAATATAAAAGAAAGATGCATTTGATTTTTTAAACTGAAAAAGTTGTACTTACAATTCAAATTAGTTGAAAAGCATGGATTCAATAGGAATTAATATTCTTTGTAAATGTGATTTGAATGGATTAATTGTTAGCAGCAATGTTTGTAAAATTACATGTTCTGAGAACTTACGTAAAATGCAAACTTTTAGATATATTCAGCTTTGAACTTTTGGAAAAACTTGAGCATGGCATAATTTAGAGAAACTGAACTACCCTTTTAGTATGTAAAAGGTGAAAGAAGACTTGAATTTTACTTGGAAAAAATAATTTGAGATAATTATGAATACTTTAGCAGATACTGTAATGTGTTTGCTGATGCGCCAGGATGAGACATAGTGTTGAAGATTTAATGAAAAAAATATTATCTAAAAATGTACAAAAATCACAGGGAACCAAGAGAACCAGAGAAGACCAAATACCATAAAGTCAAGGAAAAAAGACAGCAGGAAACTGATGGGAAAACAACAGGATATAGCGGAATTTGACAGGAGAAATCAGCAAGGAGGAATGAGAAAGAAGGGAATTACTAGTGGGAGTCTGAATGCTGGAACAATGGACCGGGCTAACTGACAAACAGGTTGCAGGTGTGAGGGGAGAGAGAGAAAGTGACACAGGGAGGTCAAAGACAGTATACTGGGGACTAGGAAATTAAGTCTAATAAACTAGAATCACTAAGGGCTGAAACAAAGTCTTTAATTTACAGAAACAAGGCTGATACAATCAAAAGAAGCTAAGCAATATAAAATAAATAAACCCAAAAGAAAAACTCAAACAACCCAGGATATAACAGATACACAAATTAAAATCATTTTCAAATCTATACTTTTAAATATGAGTATGTAACAAAAATGACTTGGTCTTCTCTAAGTTCTATATCTTATATGCAAGGTGAAGCAAGCTAAAACACAACAGACATGCTGTTATTATTTATTAAACAGAAATTAAGGCAAATTACAAAAGCTGAGTACGTCCCACCCCCAGGATTCAGCTGTTGTTAGAAACATATTTAGCACCTATAATAATCAGTAGCTGTTTTGCTGCTTGACTTTATCAGAATCATATATTGTTGTGAAAACATATTTATGCATTTATGCATAAATATGTTGTATTCTATCTTCCAATTGAATTTTTCAATTATGAATGGATATGAATATTAAAATGAATTTTTCATTTAAACTGTTGCCTCAAATAACTATAAAGAAGCACCTAACTATGAGCACCAGATCAATGTACATCAATGGACTTTGATTGGACTTAAGCATTATGCAGTTTCATGTTCACTCTGTGGTGTTAAAAGGCTGACAAGTGCTGGAAGACTAATATAAGGCTTTTGGTTAAAAACCTGCAAAATTTAATCCATTCTTGCAAAAAAAAAAACTCCATACAGTACAACAGTCTACAAGATAGTTTATCATTAGACACTGAACAGCCTAATTAAAGAGATCACAATAAAATGAGTAACATACAAATTGACATTTTAACTGCTCCCCAAAAGAGTTTTACTATTGGAATGAGAATAGGAGGAAATGATGTGATTAGGGCCGCATGAAAAGATAAAAAACTTTTATCTTTTCATGCGACAAGACTTCTCAAAACATTAATCTCAAACTTTATACATTATGCCTGTGTGGGTGGACTTTAAAGTAGTAGTTATCAGACTAAAAATTTAAAATCAAAATTCTACAAATGTTTTTTTTTTTCTCTTTTTTTTCAGCTCATGGTTTTTCATTCACATGCACACAACAAATTCTTTTAATTTGTGGCTTTTCAGCAGTAGACTTGCTGTTGTGCTTCAGATCATCATCCTGCTGCAGACTAAGGGTGCTGCAAGTTCAGGTCACAAACTGGTGATTTTAATTAGAGAGAGGAAAATCCATGTTTTGTATAATTACTGCAAGTACAGTAAAAAAAAAAAAACAGTCCCACAATGCCATGCAAATGTGCCTGTAAATATAATAGTGTTTATTTTATTATTTTGTTTTTTGGGACACACACACTCAGAAGTTTGTTTAATCAGTGTAAAGGATCATTAAGATGCTTTTTGGCAAATATGATGCTGGCTTTTGTGTTTTTATTGGTCAGTGGTAGATTAGGGATTGAGATACCGCCACGTATGCCCTTAGTGCCCACTATCTTATTGCTGAATCATGAACACAGAGCTTAACTGAGAAGAATGAGTGCCTTTGCATTTTGTTCTAGATTTTTTTGTGGCCTCCAGGAGGAGTCATCAATGCACTCTCAGAGTAGTTTTGTTAGGATAGCCACTCCTGGGAAGGCAGAACAGAATTCCATGTTGTCACCATTTATGGATATTGGCTCTGGGGTTTGCTGCAATCTTAAAAGCCTTAAAAATGACTACTGTTACCTTTGCAGACTGATATGCTGCATATCAACAACTTTCTTTCATTTCTGTTCATACTGTTCTTTAGATTGGAGAATAATGTGCTGTTTTTTGACACCTTTAAGCCAGCTGCATGTTGTTAGGCAGGATTTAGATGATTTCTTGATTCTACTGGCATTAATCAAGCCAGACTGTAGCTTGTGAAATTGAAATCTACTTCTTCAAGCAGCTCAAAGTGATCTCAAAGTGGCTAATCAAAGTAAATTCATGATTTAGCCTGAGGAGATGGGGAATGAGGGAGAGGGGTGTTACTTTTTCATGAGCCAGTCTTAGTATCAGCAACATAATCATGACAAAAATCCAAATCCAGAAGAGCTCTTACACAGAGAAAACACTCCTTACTAGTACTGAGTGGAAAGTGTAGAATAAAAGTCATTTATTATACATTAATATGTGTGATGCCTAATTTCCATATTCATTGTCACATTTGCGGAGGAATCTCATCTTCATTCTGCTGCTCAAAACCTCTTTGTTGTAATTTCAAACAAAAAAAACCTGTGATTTCAGTGTGTTCTGTGCATATTTTTTCACATTTTTACATGAATTTCAGAGTCTCTTTTGTGGATTGAAACACCCACGCATAACAGAACCAGCTGGCCATTAACAGTGGTAGGACTGCTCATAATGATTTCACCTGTCAAGTTTGATCTTGCTGCGTGGTGCTGCATACAGCACAGTGCAATGGCCACCGGGAGTTTCAAGTCAGCTCTGACAAATGGCCGAGGCTGGCAGTAGATCAAGACGCTCGAGGGCTGTCTGACTTATCACTCTACCAGCAGACACTATTACAGCCACTGGATTTGTCTGCGGCTGCTGTACTTTCTGTCTTATTTTCCCTCACTGTATCCCAAAACTGTCAGCCTGTTTTCCTTTCTCCTCACCACTCACATTTCCAAACTTAAATATGTTTTAGTGGCTTAGCTCTTTAAAAATTAATAGCACTGTGAAAAGTTTACATTTAGGAAAAAGTCCTGAGGGAAACTGATTGATGAATGGAAATGTGGGATCATTTTTGATTAAAGTCTCATTTAAAATTCACGGTTATGTACTAATTTGCTGTGCAAATTATGACTTTTTTGTAAAATGGATGAACTGGTGCATTATAAATGATTTAAATGTACTTGTATTAATGTTGATACTGTGAGGGAGCATAACACAATCACCGAAAAGACCACAACACATAAAACAAAACATAAAAAACACAAGCAAGAAAAAATGAGTATTTTTAACTATTAGTTCATTCCTGGCACCTACAGGTTTAACTGGTTTCTCAGTGGCCTCCAAAGATTGATTTTAGTGTGGGAGACCTCAAGTTTGATTTTCAACTATTTTTTTTTCTCTTAGAGTTTGTATTGTCTAGGAAGATGATTTTAGAGGCTTATAGTCAGGTTTAGCTAAACAGTCACTGCAGTGCTGTTTTCACAACCAACACAGACATCATGTTTCCATATTGCTACTGTACACTAGTAGGTTCGAGCAGCCCTCATCATATTAGATGATGGATGGGTAGCTTCGAAACTCCAAAAGTATACAAAAGGACTACAAATAATTTTAAAAGAGTCAGTAGCAACTGCATATCACAAAAAAAGTTGGAGGGAGTTTCAAAGGTACAGCGCCACTGCCTGAAAAGCTTGATCTTCGGGGGTCTCGAAATGAGTCTGGTAAACTGCCAGCAGCATCTGAATAGATGATCTAAGATGCTGGGAAGAGGACACAGGCTCCTGTAAGTCCATAATATATTTAGGGGTTTGGCCATGGAGTGCCCTAAGTGTCAAAACCAAAATCCTAAATTGGATTCTAAAATGAAAAGGGAGCCAGTGTAACCGGGCAAGAACTGGGATTGTGTGGTCTCTCTTTCTAGTCCCGGTTGAAAGCCTTGATTCTGCATTCTGAACAGTGTGAAGGCAATCCAGAAATTCCTTATCGGAACAAGTGAAAAGTATTTTTCAGTACTGCAAACGGGGCGAAATAAAAGCATGAATAATCATTTGACACAACAGACTTAGCAATGTTTCTTAGGTAATAACAACATTCTTAGAGTGAATCTCAAGAGACATTACACTTTCATAGCAAACACCCAATCTTTGCCACCATCTTCCACAGAAACAGATACAAATGTCACACGCTGCTTAACAATCAGGATCTTATCATTGGTAGCAATGATTATGCTTTCTGTCTGGTTATCATTGATCTGCAAATAACTTTACACTCTGATTTTCAACATTGGCTAAGCTCATGCATCTTCTACAATTCAGACATTTTAAAGGAGCGAGCAATTCACATGAATGTCATTACCATCTGTGTGATAAGATACATTTTTATATCATTTAAAAATGTTACTTTGTGGGTAAAGATACAATAAAAGCAGGATTGGGCCTAAAAAATATCCCTGGGGTATGCCACAAGATGGGTTTTCAGCTGTGCCTGAAAACTCATTATTCATAAAAACAGTAAAAGATATTTCAAAAGGATATAATTAAATTATTTTAAAACAACATCAGAAGAGTCAAAGAATTCCTTCAGTTTCTGTATCAAAGTATCATGATTCACAGTGTTGAATGGAGGGTTAGAGGAAACAAAATCAAGATAGAGAACTCTTCAGAGTCAGATGCCATGAGCAGATCACTTCCAGTTCTTAACAAGATTGTTTAAGTGTAGTTTACGACAATAGGATTGAAGTACGACCCCGATAATGTTGGCCTCCATAAAGTAATTTAATTGTTCAGCAAAGACTTTTTCAAAGATTTTTGAGAAAAACTAGCATATTGCTATTGGGGAGAGCAGAATCCAGATGTTGCTTATTTACCAAATTGGTTATCACAGATTTTCCCCAAAAAAATTAAACACTGCTCCAGTGAAAAGAGAGCAATTAATTAGATCCACAACACAATGACCATAAGGGTCAAATCAGTCATAAAAACAGTCTTAGGGATCACATGAAGGGGGCTGGAGGTCAGCCTTATGTGAAGCAGCCGTGTAGAGATGCCCTGCTGTGACACTGGTGTAAAAGAAGAGCAAGAATTTGTGGTGGAGAGAGAAGGATCCAGTCTAGAGGAATGTGTGAGGAAGGCAATCTGACGTTTGGATACTTTGCCCACAAAAAAAAATTTAGAAGTCATAGCAATGCTCCTATGTAAAGAAGGAGTGACAGGAGAAACAGGTGATACAGTGTCCTTAATTGTGTCAAAAAAGACTTTAGGATTTTTTTCCATGTTACAGCTATTAAATTTTAAATGTATTTGGTTGGGGATAGGGTTAGGGTCAGGGTTAATGTTAAAGAATTGAAAGGTGGCTAAACGGTCCAACTTTGCGCTTTGCACGCAAAGAAGGGAAGGGCATCAGGTCAGTTTGACCCAGAGAGGTGCCAAGAATCCTTTTGCAAAAACAACTCCATAAATAGTATTTCCTCTCTTACATTAACCCAACCCTAACCCTTAGCAACTAATTCAGAAAGTACATTAAGTATTTAAGCTGTAATCTGTGGACATTAAGAGTTGGCTTTTTCCAGAGACGTTCAGTCTGACGACACTCTATCCTCTAAGAGCAAATTTTATCTGCTACCCAACGATAATGGTGTGCATGCTGGAAAGTGCTTGTTTTCACAGGTACTATTTGATCCAAATGTGGTACATCGGGAATTAAAAGATGAGACAAACAAGTACACATTTCTCATGCTGGAATACAACAAGGTAGGGTCAAATATAGAGGAGAAAGCTTGTGAGGTGCAGTCATTCATATTTCATCTTTGATTAGGGAATGTGGAATGAGATCCCAGTGCAGATCAGAGAGGCGACTTTACTGTTTTTAAATCAATTCTTACAACTCATTTCTTTGCCCTGGCGTTTGGCATCATGTGAAATGCTGATTTTTGTTTGGTTATTTTATTAGTCTTTTATCGCATTGCTGGTTGTGTTTTTAAAGTATTTTCTATTTTTTGTATTTTATGATTTTTTTGTCTTTGTAATGCATTTCTTATTTTTTATGTTTTGTCTTGTGTGCTACACTTTGGTCCCTCTGGAAAGATAAGTGCTGGATTAGTTACATGTATATGTAAGGTTTTTTTTTATATGAGTGGATGCTTTAACACACTATCATATTTCTTGCATTTAATGCAGCACCCACAACTCATTCTTAGTTTGGTTATTTAAAGACCACATATTGTTTTCCTTAAACCAATGAGGATTACACTCAAGTTTGAATGATTGAAAACAACACCATGTGTGTTAAGCAAGTGTTTTCTTTTATTTGACTTTCTTTCTATTAATTTTATTTTTTTAGCAGTAAGTTAATTACCTGCCAGGGACATCATTCTAAAATTTGACTTTTAAATTTTAATTAAATACTTTTAATTTTTCAGCTGCTGTGACAATTAAAATAGCAATTATTTGTTTTTCTTTAAAGAGAAAATGTGATTGTTTTGTTATAATACATAAATTCTCGCGTTACAGTAATTATATACGGACACTTTTTTGTCTTTTTTTGGCTTGATGCTGATAGTTTGACCCTCAACATCATCTCATTTGTAAACAGGGAGCAGCAGGACTCAACTGAATATTGCCACAGTTTACAACAACACAGTTTGATTTGTTGAACAAAGCAGCCCAGAGGCAATGCCACATGCCCTCAGTTCTACTTGCTGCACAGAATGTATAGTTTTTCAGCTAGGCATTACAAACTTGCACATCTTTATATTTTGAATACTGTCAGACCTGTTTTTTTTTTCTTTCTATCAGCCTCCCGGTTTGTCATGCTCTGCATTGCTCTGTTTCTAATGTGGATTCTCACAATGTTTTTTTTTGTGCTATTTTCTACGAACATGCTGCAAAAAGATTTCAGGCCTCTTTTGCTTGATGGCTATTCAAGGAATTCAGATGCCTGTTCATTGCGGCTGTTCCACAAAGGGGTAGGATATGTGCTGTATATTTTCAATGAAAGAATAGGAAACATTCTGCAGTAGCTGAGAGACACATGGAAACAGCTTGTACCCGGCAGGAAGACTTCAGTGATTGAATAAAGCTGTTGCAAATATAGACCATAATTCATTTGACTTGGAAAAAAATAAACACAGTGTTCAACAATGAAAACAAACTCCAAACTTTTTCAACCCTTTCTTTCCAACCCAAACTTCTTTGGGGGTAAGTTGAATCCATGTAGTTCTTGTAGAAAGACAGAAAAGCAGAGTAGCAAAAAGTTTGAACATTCATTTTCTTGACATGTATTATCCATTCCAGCCAGCTAATGAACTTCTTGTCAATATGGTCGTCTTCTTAATGCATTATATCACCCTATTCAATAAATTAGAATAGCCCGTGTTGGTTTGTCAAAGGAAAAGTAGCTTAACTTTAAAAAATAACATTATTTAAGCTGGTATTAAACATACCTCATGTTGCCCACATTTTTGCAATAAAAATATTTTTTTGTGGTCTGATATAATATTGTAATTTTAAATGTCATATTTTCATCAGCTGTGAGTGTAAAATTATCATAATTAACAGAAACAAAGACTAAAACATTAGTCTGTGTAATTACAATGTGCTTCACTTAGCAAATTAAGATACTGAAATGAATTAACTTTTCAGTGATATGCTAATTCAGTGAATATGTCTGTATATTTTCCTTTCCATCCCAACACAACACAAATGGTGCGACAGGGAAGATGAGTAGTCCAGGTTATGCCATTTATCTTGTTACAATTTACAATCTTTTTAAACCCCCTCTGTCATGGGGTGACCAATGCTGTCCGATGAATAATTGCATACTTGTAAAGAAATCATGCATTTAATTTATTTGCATTTGGCAGGTGCACACACTTGTGCTGTTTGGGTTGTGTTGTACTCTTCGGTGAATGAAATGATTTTTGATCACAAGCTGGTTATTAGATCTTAATAGGAAAGATTAGCAGATATTATGTGTTGTGTCATTCATACCTCCATATGCTTTACTATCGGTTCTGTCAAACCACAACAGAAGGCTTCCAAAGCCTTATATGGACAGCATGATGTCTCTATTATTCCACTGGGTTCTTTTAAACCTCACCTGCATATGTAAAAACTGAAGAAATATGAACTTTGTATTCAGATGTGCTAGTGAGATTGCAAAGTTGTTTCTCAGTGGTTAGACAACTAACCACTGAGAAAACACACAATCAGTTCATTATCACAGCCTAATAATTGCTTTTGCTCCCATCTTCCATATTACTAAGCTGTTATTTCTTCCACATTCTGAGTTAAATGAAATGTATGTTTAGACACTAGGTAGGGGAATGTGGACACTAACTTACATGTATTACACCAATGAAAGTAATTACAGGTACCAATCAATAGGAATGCAAGCACTGTTACTGCAGTCATTCTAATATCCACTTTGTATTACATTTTTCACTGTCAGATTTCTCTCATGCTGCTGAGAATAGTAATGAAAAGATACTGAAACATCTAGCTTAATAACTGCACATGGAAAATCTTCACCATGAAGTCTTGCTACAAAAATTTTCTTTAGGTTTTCCTTAAGAACGTTTTAAAAAGTGTGTTTATAGTGCTATATAACAGGCGTAACTGATGTATTGTGTGACTGTAGTAAAAATAGACGATACACATATTTGTGATCTGAGGACATCCATAATTTTAACAAGTACTGTGTCTGTAAATAACTATATACAAGCAAAGTTTTTGCTTCCTTTAGATTTATTTGTTAAAACAAAAAAAAAACAATTCATTTAAGTAAAGTAAGTACTGACATTAAAAGCTCCTCAGAGCCTTTTTACTTATTTTGAACAAATGAATGAGCAAAACAAGTTTCAGTTTTTTATATAATAAGGCATTGTTGTTTGTTTGTCAGATTTGCCAGAAAAGATGCACCTCCTGTCAGAGCAGATTGTTAAACAGAAGTGAATAATTCCCATATTGAACTCTGATGGTCCTGAAGCTATTGTGTATTAGTGCGTTACTGTTTTAGTAAAAAGACATTTTAAGTCCTAAAAAAGTCTCATGGGTATAATTATAATAATAAAAAAAAAAAACAAGCAGGGCTCTCGTGTTGCTAGGATACACAGTACCAACTTCTGTGGTGAAAAACGGATTCAAGCATAACTGTGTAATTTATGACTTTTGAAATTATTCTTTTTCACTGTTTGCATCCACTTATCACTAGTTATCTGCTGAGAATTAAAAAAACATTGATGTCTTTAAAACATTTGGCTTAATTAATCTGGTGCATTTTATTCGTGTTTACACAATAATACTGGATGGGTTATCACCTTTCTGGGGCTAATGAAATTCATTTTGATACCCGTAGGTGTTACTGTCTGCTATGGAAGTCTAATAACACATTTTTGTGACTACCTTAGATGCAGTATATGGACCAAATTTTATTATTTCTTTCAATATTTTTTGACAGAGTAAGAGGAGAAGTCTATTTTACACTTCTTATTATTCCCTCAATAAACTTCCATCACCTACTCTCTAAAGCTGCAAATGCACAATAATGAATGTCTTCATGTTAAAGATTGCCCATGTATTACATGAGCATGTGTTTGGATAATAACAGTGCTTTGCTACTCAGAATGAAAGTGGCCTTTCTAGTCCATTTTGATAAAACTATTGTTGTAACTAGCATATGCCATTAGATGTGCTCAGGCTGCAAAAATTCTTGTTTCTGCCCATCCTACATTTTCATTTTCTGACTCTCTGCTGTGCTTTGCACTTCCACTGATCACTTGGAATATCAGAAAATGTCACTTTCCACCAAAAAACACATTAGACATTTGCCAGTTTCCATAATTTAACAAAGAAGATGTTCAAACTTTAAACACCAAAAAATCCTCATGAGGTACCAAGATGGTGTTGAGGATTGGCACTAAACTGCATTAAGTTCTGACACTTTAAGCTTAAGTTTAGTAAACGCCAAACAAACTGCTTTCAAGAATCCATACCCACTTTAAAAAATGAAAATCTTTTTTGTATATTTTGGACTTTAAATAAAAAGTTTTGGCCACTGCAAAATTATATAGTTCTTTTCATATATAAGATATTTTCATCAGGCGTAAGACCTAACATGAGTTTTAGTGTGCAAGTATAAATTATTTTCCAGAGTTTTTGCTCAGCACAACAATAATACAAGGCTGACAACTGCATGTGTTCTTGAAACTGTGCTAGGACAGCCCCATCTCAGCCCCAAGAGAGATCTGTATGCAGATTGCAATTAGTGATCTAAAGAATAAATAATGTTGTGATGACAAAAGAGCTCAGACAAATTTGTGTTTTTTTTTAAATAAAAAAACAACTAAGCAGTACTGCATTCACAGTATAATAATGTTTTCAGAATAATCAGGTAATATTTAGATATCTTGATTTATTTGTTAAAATTGTATGAGCTGAAAAGATATGATAATCAATTGTCAAAATCCTAAAGGCATCAAGAAATTCAGCAAAGCTAAGCAGAGAGAACAACTGAGTGTTGTCTTTTCTGAAACCTTCATTTGATCTGAGCCTTACAGTCTCAGATGTTGAAAATCACAACTTTTCACTGCATCTGAACATAACAGGTGCTTGTTGTAATATTAATGCAAAGGTTGTTTGTACTGCAGTCTTTAAATATTTACATTCTATAAGTTGATATGTACTAGGACAACTTCTAAATTCATGTGAAGGTGTTGGTTTCTATCAGTTTGTCTTTTGTGAGAATGAATTGGCTTCACAATAAAAAACTCAGTCTGTCTGCCCTTGCTTGCAGAGTATTTTGAAAGAAAAACATTGAGACCGCTGCAGGCTTTGGGAGTGAGGCAAATAGATACATGTTCTGAGCAAATTAAAACTCTGAATGAAGTCAGATTTTTAGTCTTTTTAAAAAAAGCTCTTATTAGTTAAGCAAAATATTTAAATACACAGAAAAAAGTACAAGTTAATCGGATGGATTAGAATTCAGAATGCAGGAATGTACAAAAATACTGAAGGTAAACTTTGGTATTTTTGCGAAAGAGTAAGAACAGCATAGTTCCTAGGTTGAAGCACCTTGTTTACTCAACTCCAGCTGAGAACAACAGAATAATGGGAAGCAATAAAAGCACTTTTTTAAATCAAAAAATCTTGTTGTTTGGGTGTCAGTAGAACCCCCTGGTGGTCTGTCACACTAACAATTCTTTTTGTCAATTTCAATGTTGTAGATCATTACCAAATTTTAAAGTATTACATAGAAACATGAATAAATAAATAAAAAAAATCTTCAAAATTATTTAATTTATAAATCACACATTTGTAAAGCTCACTAGTTGCCACGGTAACACTCAATACTCCAACTCCTAATGGAGCACTGTGCTTTTATACCCAAAGTCACAAAGTGCATAGTTGTACCACTGCAACCAATAAGAAATTGAACTGCCAAAGAATCATTTGACTGAAGAGGCCAGTAGTGAGACGGTTTTAGGGAAAACAATGCTGAACCAAAAGAATTGCGGAAAAATGTCAACATTTTCACAAAAACATAAAGAAAGAGCCCTAAATAACCTATTTACATAGTTTAATATATAAAAAAATTTGATTGGTGAGTTTCACTTTAATGACTTGGAAAGATTCAGTTTAATTTCATCTACTTTGTCGAGGTAGCAAAATTATCTTTCAGAAAAGGGGGAAAAAAATAAGTGTCAACTCCAGTCTTCAGTTTTATCTTCATTCCCCTTTGTCAATTTAATAGATTAAATCTCACTTTGCACAGGTTTTTATAGTTTTGTGTCCATGTGAGGGACAGGATCCTTGTCACACACAGAAACACATGTCAGCTATGTGCGCAGTGCGATCTGCAACCCATTTGTTGCAACCAGAATAGTAAAAAATGTATTTTCCCGTTCCTCTGCAAAGCTACATTTGCACTTTGTAAACATCAGTTGCAACGGTAAAGTCATGTTCTGCCTAAATGATTGCGTCTGCGCCCCACCTGCCATGCACTGGAAAGAAGGAACCAATCACAAGCAGCAACTCAATAACCTGCAACAAGCAGTAGAAATTACAAATAAAAATGCTACACTTGAGAAAAAATGCGAGAGAATATCAAATAAACACTTGAGTTCTGTACCTAAACTCACTTAAGTATACAAATATGCTTGCTTAATACACATTGTGTCTTTTAGGTCAGGTTGTTGAGCTATTATATGACATGAGAAAATATTTCAGAATTTAACAGTAGAATTCAAAAGTAGACCCAGTCGACGTACCTCATAATTACGCACCACCACTGGCCAGTGATAGAAACAATAGCATAATTACATATCCGTTTTGCAAGGTTATTCAATTGTTTGCTATGAGTGCTATAAGCAGATAGGATTTGGGTTATTTATTTGTTTTTGTTGTTTGTTTACTTGATTTTCAGTGAATCCTTTGTGTCTGTGTCGATGTCCCTCTAATCCATTTGCAGGGTTGTGATTTGAATAGCTTACGTTCTTCATTTTACATGCAATTTTATCCCTCCCTCTATTATTATGCGTTCCACTATAACCCATTTCAATCACT
The DNA here is from genome assembly GCA_903067095.1 of Girardinus metallicus. Taxonomy (NCBI): domain Eukaryota; kingdom Metazoa; phylum Chordata; class Actinopteri; order Cyprinodontiformes; family Poeciliidae; genus Girardinus; species Girardinus metallicus. Next base: position 77,795 of record CAEGAE010063540.1, on the reverse strand, counting down.
TAATGCGGGCAGAGAAATGTGAATCTTGTCATCTCTGTACATTAGCACTTGTGGTTAAAACCTGAGCAGGTATTTAAATTTTTCCTTTTCAAACTCTCAAATGAAATAATTCTGTTCCCCTTACACAATAGCGCCTGCCAAATGGAGTCCACCAACCATGCTGTATAAAGACTACTCTTCTAATTGCAGTCACCACCTTCACGAACGTTTTTCACACTGGTTTCGTTCTGTGTGATTCTTCTGTATATTTTACCAAGACTTATCTTGCTTTGTAGATTCCTTATTGTTTATATTGCTAAGAGGCTGAAGACAAATGTTGACTGCGACTGCAGTTATTTGCAATGCATGTCAATGACATAGTTGTGACATCAATTTCAATGGTAATTTTTGAATATAGCATTTTCTTTCTACAAATAAGCTCAATATGGATTGAAAGACAAAAGTCGTATATGAACACAAAGTTTACATAACAAAATCAAACTGAATAATACACTCAAGAGAGTAAAAGCATCAAGAAGATAGTTTATGAAAGCTCACACCTAATGAAGTATACATTAAACATTCAACACTGTTTTGTGAAAGATTTGACAAGTTTAAATTGACTTTTTAGGTTTGGTCAAGTTTGAAAAAAACATTAAAATGTTCTTATTCAAAAACATGTTGAACAAAACATCTTTTGTTATTGGATGCATGTGCATTTTTTTGTTGCAAAGTACTGCACCACTTTGTCAGCACAAATATGTAAGTTGTTGAAGCTAAGCATCATTGAGCATGCTCCTATGGGGCTTCTATGTTTAGTATCTGCACAGGTGATTTATTCATGTATGGAGGGTCAGTCGAGTTTTTCAACACGCATCAGAAGTTTAGAGCTTTTAAAAGGTCTAACAAATGCAGGTGGTACAGCTGCATCACTGAAAATGAACACAGAGGCCCAGATTTAGGAAAGCATTGAAAAACAATTATGCATTGTCTGCGACTGAACAGACTTTGTTACTGCACCACATAAATAAAATATTTTGATAATAATATTCAAATTCATTCTCTTTACAAGTTTAGGACAAAAGATCAAATTGAAATTAATCTTTACAGTTCTTATAATAAGCCGAAATAAAAGGAATAAATAAATATTTATTCACACATTTTTTTGGACATGTCGAAAAATGCATCCATATAAGCAACGGGATTTAGGATGCCATGTTTATCTCACATATTTGCCATTGTTAAAAAAAAATCCATAACTACTGCGCAAATCACATAACCAAATACCAATATTACTTAATCTTCTAAGTAAGGATGCACAGATATGAAAATTTGGGCTGATATCCACATCGATATCAACCCAATAACACCAGTTATTGGCTGTTATGGCCGATAACTGATGTTTACTGATATTGTATGAAGTCTATTGCACTTCCCTTCTGACAGTTTGAACTTTACCACTACTTCAGTTTAATTCCAACAGTCCTGCACTGCACTGCAAGACGGAAATAAATATAATTCCTTCATATAGGCCAAGTTTTATTCATTTGACCAATACTTATATGTTAAAAATAAGTAATATTGTAACATTGTAGACAATGTTACAGTGAGATTGTTGGAATGCCTTAGAAAGTAGAAGGAAATTGTGAAGATTAAAGTCAATTACTTGAATTAAAAAAATTGAAAACTAATGACAATATTTGTGCAAAAAATATCCTAATTAAAAATGCATTAACTTTTTGTAGTCCAATAAAACCATTATAAAAATCTTAATATAATCAGAACTTTAAAATCCACAATACACAAACTAATCGCTCATTTAATTTCTTCATCAGTTGATGCACAAAATTGAAGAGCAGAGAGTAGTTTTAACTTGACAGACTATTTTCCTTCTTCTACTTGGTTAACTCAAATGCCAAAAAGCCTAAAGAAAGATTTTTCAGTCAGAAACAAGGTCATGTTTAAAAGCAAAACCAAAATAATTAATATGTTTCTTCCCATACTCGCCAAACAGAGCTTTTAGAGAAGGCTATGACCTACTAGCAATTACTGAATGCTGCTCTTTTTGGTTTGATATGTAAAATGCCTTGGTCCCCACCCAAAACACATAGCAACCTAGAAGCTCATTGTAATAACTAAAATTAAAAAGTGCTACTTAAACTCTAGATAAACTTTTTAAAATCTCATTTAAAACCAAACTTAGTTTTTTCTTGTAAATATAAACCTTCTCCAAGAAAACGTTTTCAACTTTTTTTCATCTGCTCCACAATTTGTACAATGAATATTAAAACTGCACCATATTATATTCTGATTGTATCTACAGGATGAGTATTAATTTGAATTCACTGAAAAATATAGTCAAACAGTGAGGGCTTTGGACTGCTGTGGATGTTTCTGCATCTGTATTGTACCCTAAAATAAAAGTGGCTCCAACAGCTTCAGAAAGCTGTTATGGATATTTACCTGCAATTCACACAGCAAAAGGCCGAATGTGAGTAATAATAATGAACGGCAGTTCTGTAGCATATAAAGTACCTTCTTACTTCATGTCCAGGGGTTTAATTAAAGTCAAGTAAAGCACCTAAATAGTGGATCAACATTGCAAACACAGGTTTTAACCCTTCCACCCTGCAGTTGTGTAACCTGAAAAATTCTGACCCCTACCTGCAAAGGGAAGGGATCAGAATTTGTTTAATTCACATTCAACATTTTTAAATTCAGCTACTGAAAAACATTTATCTTAGAAATAATTACAAATTTTGATATCACCATCGCTCACCTCTCAGTTGGTTTAATCCAACCCACTTTGAGTGATCATCACAAGATTAGCATAAGAGGGAGGATTTACTTATTTTTTCCCTCTAAATAAAAGTTTCAAACATAGACACATAAGACTCTCAAACTCCAAAAAGATGTGTTTATATTAATGGGACATAATTTATATTTCTCCAGCAACTTGATAGCTCTGTATTAGACAGATTCCACTTTGACAAATTTTGTTCAAGTATTTTAATACTGCAAGATCTTGTGCCATGAGATCCCCGATAAATTTGTTGTTACAATTAACAAAAACCTTTTCTACAGTTTGACATAGTCACTTGCAGAAATTCAAGAAATTGTCACAGCTGCTTTGTAGAAAATAACGTCCTATTCTGTTTTCAGAATGTCCTTTGTGAACCTCTTTCCACTTCCAATTCCCTCTCCCTGCCCAAACCTATTTTTCATCTTCATTTCACTGTTTTAGTATCAAAGGTAATTTCTCTTTGTCCATTAAGTTTTCGATGTGGAGGAAACAACCCATTCTCCCACAACACTGTCCTCTTCACAATGCATTTACTTTGGTCCATCCTTATTGGACAGCTCTCTCACTAAAGTTGTAGACTATAGTGGGGCCAACAAAAGAGGGTCATTGGATTTGACATCTTAGTTGTGATGAAAAAAGGGCCACTCCTCTGTAGTGCGCAGGATTTGATTTATAAAAAGTGAAGCTCTTGTGGTGAATTTTGTTACCTTTAGAAGCGCCTAAAACTTTTGATGGTGTTAGGATACAAATATCCAAGCGAACGGAGAGCACACTTCAACCCAGGGTTTTTGTAGAGTTTATTATTTTCCAAAGCAGTAATTATTCCATGTGCGCCATTAGGAACGAAGAAACCTAATTAGTAATCAACAAACATTGTTGTTGACATTACAAATAAAATACTCCATCACACTTGTTAGCGAACAGAAAAAAACATTGGAATAGGACTGTTATTTTTAAGAGTGAGATCTGTGATGATGCCGGGCTTTCACTGATGAAGAGAAATGCTTTTTGCAAGCCCCAAACAGGTGAGAAATCTATTTTTCAAAATTCCACTGAAAACATCGTGCTGGGTTGGAGTAAACACACACATCCTCAAGTAAAAGCGTAATTACGCCAAATAATGTGCAATCACGCAAAGCTCCTTCTTTCCTCCCTCTCTGTGTCTCCTACTTAAAACCATCCCAAATCAATTTTTGTAAATGCATAATTATTTTTGCTCCATTAAAAACAACACGACAAAAAATTCTTGGCATTGTATGATTTGCTTTCTTGCTGGAGGCTATGTACAACTGAAGTTAGGGCTTTTTCCCGTGGCTAACATTGTTGCCAGACACTCGTCATTTCTTGTATTGACTCTCTCTGAACTGGTCAGCTAAGCCTCCAATGCGAAAAAATGTGAGGGAGGAATAACAAAAAGTGCTACTGGCTTTAGAAAAAAACTGCACAGAACTTTTGTGGAGCAATTTCATTCTTATCCGCCTAGGTTGTCATGTGTATCTTTAGATTTCTTGTTCTTGAATAGTTTTCTGAACTTCAGTAGAAACTGAATGATATGAAAGGAGTTGTTTATTTTCTCAGGGAATACATCAGGCTTGTGTGTAACCACTGTGGAGCTTTGAGTATTTTAATACACATCATCCATTCAGCATCAGTTCATGGCAATTTTCGACAAAGTGCACATCCAATGGCTGCTGATAAGATACAGGCACCTGTCTGAGGGAAATCTCTAACAGCAGTGATTTATCAAAACAAGATCTGTCAGAGCCTCCTGGAAAGATGTGATGTAGGGAAAAGGAGCACAGAAACGGAATGAATCAAATATAATCAAATGAAATCCTGTCACCGAACATGCGTATCTCATCTATCTTTTAATGTAGGAAATATAATAGAATGAGAGATAACCACACATTCCTGTAGAATATGTCTTGCCCTGTGTGAAGAATACAAAATGTTCAAATTTAAAAACTCTTGATTTTATCGCATTTTTTTTTTTTTCAGTCTTGCATTTCTGAAAAGTGATTTTCTCAAGAAAGAATGCGTTGGGACATAAGAGTGAGATTAATACTGGTCTTTGTAAGATGCTGTAAAGAATGCAAAAGATATATATATATATACTTAAGATTGATTTTCACATTGATTTGGAGTTCTTATGTAATGTAAGCAACTGGGCACATATCATTAGTTTTAATTGCTTCTTAAACCCTTGAAGACTACTGAAGAGAATTTGCCACAAATTGCTTCTGGTGTTAAAGCGGTGAACATGGTGTTTGGGCCTCTCTAATGCATCTTTCACCTATTTTAAGTACTGAATTCTGACTCAAGAGGTCAGAATTAGGCACAATTAAGCCTAATTTCACAAATTTGCACTCTTAATACCTGAAATTACATCAAATATCCATTGCAAATGGAAATTCTCTACTTATTTTAGCATCTGCATAACAGTAAAAAAAAACAACATATTTTTATATAATCATAGATAAATTCAGCTAAGTTAAAAAATATGTCTCAATTACATCCACTTATAGCAACTAACAACTGACTACGCATCACCCCATGACCACTCAACACATTATAGTGGAATGGTATGCTAATGGAGACACTGCTACTGCTCATTCTACTGCTATCAGCATTGATGCACCATCTTAAGTGCTTGATAAGATCATTGATTGCCTGCAATGTTCAGATCATGAGAAGAAATTGTTTCTACCAGGAAAGATAAAAGATCAATTCCAGGCATATTTATTATTCATCTATCCATCCATTTTTTGACCATCCTGGTCCGTCAGTGAGGTTGGGAGGTGCTGGTGCCTATCTCCACCAGCACCTCCGGGTGAGAGGCGGGGTACACCCTGGACAGGTCGCCAGTCTGTTGCAGGGCAACACGAAGACAGACAGGACACACAACCATGCACACACACACTCACACCTTGGGAGAATTTGGAGAGGCCAATTAACCTAACAGTTTATTTTTGGACTGTGGGAGGAAGCCGGAGTACCCGGAGCGAATCCACGCACGCACAGGGAGAACATGCAAACTCCGTGCAAAAAAAACCCAGGCAGGGAATCGAACCCAGAACCTTCTTGCTGCAAGGCAACAGCGCTACCAACTGCGCCACTGTGCAGTCCTATTTAATGTTCATTTACATGTCAATCAATTTTATAATTTACACAAACTCCAGTTATGAACATATAAAGTTGATTTTGTAAGAAATCCCAAAATCATGGCACGTCAAAAGTGACATAATTAAAAGCAAAATTTTATGTTGGTGAATATTTCACTTACAGGTTTCTTTAGGAAGATTGAAGTAGTAAACTATGAGAAATGCTTTAACATCAATTCACTTCTAACTCATGTGAACATAATTTAGAAGCAGTTCTTGTTAGGGGTGAACTTGCACAATGCTGGCTAATAGACATCGAGTATCATTGAAACACCAAAAAATGTGTTTGTTGACAGGACAGATAGACACAATTTCATTTCAATGTATTCCAAAGTAATCTAGCTGAAAGCGTTGGAATCCCTAAGCAGAGGATTTGCCAGACTTTACTTTTCTCAAACTTTGAAGCTATGTTTTTTATAAAGTCTCCTGTTACTGAGGTTCTGTCATTCTTTGTCATGGCATTACTATGTGTGGGTGCATTTGTGTGTGAAGATGGTTGCATACTAGTGCAGAATGATAAAAAAAGAAACAGACTTAAGGACACTGAAGGCCTGAATAGGTGAATCCTGTAGAAGCTGGTCGGAAGCCATCAAGGAGAGAAGCAACAAGGATGTGTGGGTCGTCTGGATTTTCCCTCAGGAAAGATAACTTTTTGAACTGTTGACCTCTCCTTATATTGCTGGATGGTTATATTTTTAATTTTTAACAAATCTTTTTGTTTTTCAACCTTGTACTCACTTTTTCTGTATGCTGTTTGGACTAGTTTCTGTCCACAAAGGAAAGAATACTAAAATATTCATATCATAAATCGGCCAAATTTGATAAACACAAAATTTGCTTAATGAATCCTACCGTTTTTATGATTCTTTGGAATAGAAACGTTGAGGTCAAGCTGAATATTTGACTCATTTGGCTGAAATATTTCATTTTGGAGAAGAAGAAAAGCTGCTATGTTTGACAAGAATAACAAAACAGTTGCATGTTACATTTCAAATTAGACATATAGAAATTCTAGGTAAGATTAAATATTTTTCACATTTTGTCCTCTTTCAGTTAAACTGCACCCCTTTTAATTTGCTAGACAATGTAAGATGGTGTTACCTGACTATTGAAGATAATTTAAAAAGTAACAGTGATCTAATTTTCATGATTTGTGGTGGTAGAGGTGGTGAGGCAGAATGCAGGTAGAACCAGGTTATGGATGAAAATGGTGATTTAATGATGAATAGAAACTCAAACAGTCCAGGGAACAGGCAGCACAGCAGAGTGGAAGGCTAAAGCTCAGCACTGGTAGAAACTGTAGAAACGAAGACTGGTAACGAGAGCTGAAGCCGACACAGGACTAAACAGTTCGACTGTGACGACTACGACAAGTGACAACATGACAACGACCCGACCAGAGACAAGGATAACAGGTGGAACATAAATACACAGGAGGTAATGAAAGGAACTCGACACAGCTGGGAACAATCAAGGGGGCAAGACAGGACAGCACAGAGACTCGCAAGAAACAGAACCTAAAATAAACACACTGAGAACTCAAATCCTCACACTAATAAAGCATTTCAGTGTTTCCTTCATGGCAAAATGTTGTTACAGGTTATACAATTACAATTTCTTGAACATTTAATGAAAAGCCTTTGTTGAAATTGCAACAACAAGTTCACTCATAGGTTTGTCACAAGAAATCACAAATATTTGTAATAACATTAGAATCTAAAGCGAGGTATGTGAGTGGTATTGTTGTCTTCACATCTAAATATATTCTTTTTTTATTTTTTTTAGAATGAATGTGACCTGTAAATATGCTTAATGTCACTATTGAAGGTGGCTTCTGTACTTATTTCAATATCAATCGGCTAAAAAAAACTGTAGCCGTGTGAAAATGTACACTTTCAGAGTTGCTGACTGGGGACGTGAGAGTTATGTTGTCCAAACCAAATGTTTTTTTGTGTATCTGCAGAAGGCTTATGGTGATATCCCTCAAAGTATTTTGTAGGGAGTGTTGAGTGTGTATGGAGCTCCACAGATACTTGTAATGGCTTTAGATGCCTTCTGTTACCAAAGAAAGAGCTATGTCTGCACAAAGTCAAGCTTGTTTTTATTGCGAGTTGAACCCTGCCAGGACTGCCCCTTGTTGCTGAAGCTCTTTGCTTTGTTTGTGGAGAGGAGATCAAGGCATAGTTTTGGAGAGGAGAGTGTTCGTTTTGAGACCGTTTCTGCACATGATGAAGTTCTATTGGCATCTTCGATTGGCCACATCCATTTACAGTGAACCGGAATGAGTCGCAGCTGTGGCTAAGATGAGAGTCAACTGTCCTAAACCAGAGGCCATGGTGGTAAATGTCTTGTTTATGAAGCAGATGGTAAGATGGACTGTTCATTGGGAACTGCTTTAGTGTAGAATGAAACAGACCATGGTTAAATAACTATAGGCCTGTCACCCTGATGTCTATGGTCTTTAAATCATTCAATTCTTTGAGCAACTGGTTTTGAAAATTTTAAAACACATCGTTCATACTGCTAGAACCCCAGAAAGTTGCAAGAAATACAGTAACTCTCTAAGCCCCCATGGTTCTGTATTCACTATGTACACAAACGACTGCACCTCAGCAGACGCGTTTGTGAAATTAAGTTAGTTGATGACACTACTGTCATTGGTTTGATCTAGAACAGAGACGAGTCTGCATGCAGACAGGAAGTGGCTCGCCTAGAGCCTAAAGACAGTTGAGATTAATGAGGATTTCTTAGAGAGCACCCCCAGCAGTCGCCTCACTCACCATCTCAACACACTGTCTCTGGATCGCTTCTGGTGCCTAACGTTTGTCATATACACTGACATGTGAAACTTAAGTCGCATCCCTTGTTTGTGCACACCATCTTGGCCAATAAAGTTGATTCCTACTATTCTGATTGTGAAAGGGTTGAGCATTTTAAATGAGCCTCCTCCAGATAAAGCGTTGGACTCAGCCTCCAGAATAAGGTGCGATGCTCCACAGCCTGTTGGAGCAGCAGCTGCTTCTCTGCTGCTGAAATGTGTCAATGAAAGTGGCTTTGGCATCTGATCAGGAAACTTCCTAGAACCCCATTTTAGTGATTTCCCATGCATGTCCCAAACGGAGGAGATTTGGGGTATACTAAGAACTTGCTGAAAGTGCTAAAAATATTTGTTTGCTTTGGAAAACCTTGAGCTCCTCTAGAATAACTAAGAGAGTCACTGTTACCATAGTGACTACCAAAATAGGATGGATGGATGAAATTTTGCACATTTTAAACATGAAATCTGCAGAATATAAAGTCAATCTGCATTCTGCTGCTTTGCTTTAACTTGTGGTTTTAAAAATAGGGATCTCCTCAGTACAACATTCTGTTGTGATATAAAGGATTAATGTCTTAATAAAAATGCATGACTCAATGGTTACATAAAATACATATTTGTGTGAGAGTGAGGGAGAGAAATATAAGTCTATTTTTTGTTTTATGTTCTTGAAATCCTTCAATCCAATACTGGGAGATGAAACTTCATTATAAATGGCTTTGAAACAAAGAAGGACAATTTATTTAGTGCAGGTAATGAATGTATTACCTTCAAAAAAGAGAAATTGAAATACAAGAAATTATTTCCTGGAATCTTTTCTTTTTACTTCAAGGCCCCTGCAAAGATTGTTGATTGTTTGAAACAAACACTCCTTGTTTTAGCAAACAAGTGAGAGGAAAGGGATTTTGGCATTTATTTCTTTCTTTTTTCAACTAAAATTAAGCTGATAAGATAAACTGAACTACTTTAATTCTCAGCATAGCCAACAAATTCTTTTCTCCTTGCAGCTAGAGTGTGTCTTGATCAGGGGTGTTGGATTGATCCTGAAGTTCAGCATCTACTCACTGACTGGCAGTTTAGCCCTCAAGGTGGAAACCCAAGTAATTAAGAAAAGTTACGTTTGGAAAAGTATGATTAAAATGCCTGTGGACTCAACACTGTCTTAACATGAGCACTGTAACTCAGTTGAGGATTTTATGACATTCTAAGAATTGTCCTTTAAGGCGTTTTGTCTTAAAAATGCTTTATTGTGTATTCATCATTATTCTACTGAGCTGTAGATTTGCACATAATAAAAATAATATGACTGACTTACTTTTATTAAAAATGAGTTGCATCTCAATTGGCATTTCCAGTAGCTAGTATTAAATAACCTAAATATGTTTTTATTTTAATGGTTCCCTAATAGAACTGCATGTAACTGACACAAGCAAAACCGATACATGTTCAATTGAATGCATCAAGCCATCTTACAACTATGTCAAATGCCAGATAGCTTGCTTTGGGGTCATGGTGTTCTAAAAATGCATAGGGATATTTCAAAAATAATCCAATGTGTCTGATAAAATATAAAAGCTGTAGAGAACAGCCAGGTCAATGTTACAACATAATCAAATAATTCTATTAAGCCAGTGGCCAGTTTATAAATCCATCTCAGTAACCTAAAATGTAATTCAATGCTAATTTTCAATAAATTAATCTCAAAAAGTGACATTCATACAATGTATAAATTCATTATACACAGAGTAATATGATCCATGTATTTATTTTTGATGATTGTAGATTGCAGATGGTGAAAATATCAGTTTATTATAAACTTTGAACATAATTGATAAAAATAAAATAACATACAAGATCAATCAAAGAGGCTAGATTGTTGCAGTCACACTCTTCAGCTAGTCGACATTCTTGGATCTGTTGTCTCTGAAGTTTGTCTTAACAATACAATAAAAATTCTCCATGGAGTTTGCTGACCAATCAAGCACAGTGACCCAATGACCATTAAACCAGACTGTAACATGTGCTACTGGGGTCCTTCCCACAAATAACCCCAGGCAGCTTCTGGCAGAGTCAATATTTATCATTTTTGTTCTTTCCAGAGACACGAGTGTATTGAAGGCTATGGTGTGTGCCTGCTGCCCACGCCTCGGATGCTCATCTGCTCCGCTCTCCTGGGCCTTAGCATGCTACTGTAATTAAAGACAGGGAGACTGATCAGAAGCACACCACAGCTTGTGCCAGTCACCCACACCTGCTATTGTTCCCTGATACACTGAACCATCTCTCCTCTGCAGCTTTCCTCCACAGCCCCAGCCACACAAACATTGGTACTTTTTGTAGCCTGGATAGATGCCAAGTTCTGTCACAAAATTAATTCAGCATCTCCATTAAGCTTGTCAGCAAAATAATGCAAAATAATGCTCTAAACTTTCCTAATGCTACAGAGAGTATTATTTATGATATTGTGCTAATTCTACATTTATGTGATTGTGATAGCAGAACTATCTCCTATTCCAATACAAAGGTGGACCCAGTGATGACCTTGCTTTAAAACTGCTTCAAACAACATCAGCAATGGAAATGGTTACATTCACAAGGGGAGACCAGTTCTTGCAGAAGCAAAAAAAACAACAAAACAAACAAACATGAAGGACTGTACATGCATTAATATTTAAACAAGTAATTAGTGCAGTTATTACAAATTTACTTTCATATTATAAATATGCTGTCAGGAGCACTGCTCTGTCTTCTGAAGGGAAACACTTGAAAGCAGGAGCTTGTCAACCTGATAAAACATATTGAAGACTTTTTATTGCTTTTTTCCACCAGCATTGTGAACATATTAATGAATGTACAGCTGAGAAATTTCAGCTTGATACTATTAAATAGACAGGCGAGTCCAACTCGATGAGTATTTATCAGAAGAAAGTAATTATTTTCTCATTATTTTCAGTTTTTAGATGTGGAAATCAAAATGATGAGTTGCCAAACTTTCCAGCCTGAAACCGTCGAATCCCGCTGAGATGCGATGAGGATTCGCATCCAAGTGTTGACGTTGAAAATTGATTAGAGAGCTAGGGTTTCATGTTTCAGCAACTGTGCAAGTCAGAGCTCATCCCACTTCAAGTCGGAAAAGGCAGAGGAAATAACAGAAAACAAGAGGAAAAAAAGGAGACAGAGTCATTCCTCTGCCCTCCCTGGCGAGCAAGACAAATTGATTGTATTATTCTTGGCTGTTGGCAGTCGCTATAATGTAATGCTATAAACCAAAACATAGCTGAAGGAACAGTAGGGAGTTTATGCATCATGGGAAGATAGTTGATGGTTATCATTTTGAGTATATATAGACTGAGTTACTGTACCGTCCATTCTAGTCCTTTCTACCACCAGAGAAATTGTAATGCCAAGCGAGTTTGTGAAAAATTGAAAGGATTTGTGTTACTTGAGCAATAAAGAAAACATAGCTCAGTTTTTCGAGCTTTATAACTTATTAAAATCATCTTCTGTAAACAGAACAGAAGATGATTTTAAAGAATATGTATAAAACTACTTCCAGTAGCACATCATTTAACAACTGTTGCTGCTTGTCTTAATTGACTTTGTCCCAAAGTGAAGAATAATCTAATTATAATTGTGAGGTTTTATCACATTGACATCGGCGTAAAATGTTAATTGGTCAGATGAGGGAAAATGGAGACAATTACACCTAAAGCATAATTAACAACTCTGTTAATTAAAATGGTACAATCTAAAGTTTCTTGCTTTTAGTAAATCTTCATAAATAACAATAAATTTCATTAGATTCTGCTGTATTTAAACAGATAGCAATCTTTCTCAACAGATAAGATGGTTGAACTAGAGGTTGTCAAATTATGTCATTTTTTCATTCTCAGAACAGCTGACAGTCATAAATCTACAAAACAATAAATTCCATTTATGAAAAATGTGTTTAACAGAAGCAGTTTACGTTGCATCTGACTGGACACTTAGCACATTTCTGTATCACTTGAAATTACAGAAATAACTGTGAAATTAAGAGCAAATTAATAACTAAACACAAACATAGAACTTTAGGTTCTATAATAAGTAGCTAATAGTGAAAGTTGTCTGGCAAATAAGTTGGATGGATTTTTATTGTACTTAACAGAGTTGTGTTACTGTAGGTCTTTAGCATACAGTTTAAATATGTATATCATTAGCTGAATTAAGTAATTACAAAGTATTCAACATAAATTACAAATTAAAAATTATCTCAACACATTTTAGACATCGCACAGACAACTCAATACCATTTTAAACATTTGGAAGGTTTTGCAAGTTTTTTCTCTGGAATAATGAAACAGGTAGACATGTTTGGAGATGTAATCAGTAACCTGGCTCTTCACCCACCACCACCAGCTATCGTAGTCATACAGTGACTATATCACACCCTATTAACCAGAATGACCCAGAACCCAGGTGGTGTGCCACTTATTAATGTCTCTGCCTCTCATGCAGCGTGGTGTAAACTCTGCGCAAAAAAACATTGTTAAAACGCTTCCCCGGGACATAATTTAGCATAGGTCGGGGACTGTGGAGAAAGGCCAGCACATTTAGAATCCATTTTGCTGCTCAGGAGCCACTGTGAAAACACGGCCACTGTTAGTCTCTGGTAATTGCTACAACAACCTGTGAACCTCTTTAATTTCCATTCATTGCCATGGTATCATGGTATTGCTCTGGGTGCAGCATTAGCCCTGTGATATTATGTGTGTGGGCATGTGGTATACCTGTGTTATTCCTGGCTCTTGACCAGACCTGATGCTGTGCCCCTTGGGAGTCAGCTGCCGCCTGACAGATGCAGGGAGTTTTGTGGATGACATGTGATTTTAATGCTTTTCAAAATGGCAAATATCACATTAGTCAAAGATACTGTGCCAGCATGGCCCTAAGATGCAGGGTCTTATTATGCAGCAGCTTTGATGTATCTTTGGGAATTTCTGTGTTTATCGTTGGGGTCTATCCCATGACGTGTGAATTCATATCACATGGCTTTTCTGTTCTTCTCTCTGAACTCAGCATGCTGGGTGGATAACTATGGCCTCATTTGTCTGCCTCAAATGCATTCTGGGTGAGCAGCAAAGCATTAGCTCAAGTTGTGATAGTGTGCAGTACGGAAGTCTATCCAATTTAAAAGACTAGAACCAATGTGTCTTTTTGTTGTTGTTAATTTCTTAAAGCCGAGGCTATTGCTTTGATAATAGTACTATGGCTAAGTAAGTGGTGCGTGACAAAGAGCCGCATTATAGGTAGACCCTTATGTATTTTACGGAGAGTGATAGGTTCAATTGTCAAAGCTTAAGGGGTCTTACACTCTCAACGCATCATCGGTACTCTATCAGTGACGAGATTGAGGTGACAAAATAGCTTTTTGAACGGCTTTAAAAGCGAGCATGGCTAAGCATACTAAGCAGTTTTAGAACAAAAAGCAGTACTCATTCATTTGGACACATCCTGAGTCTGGAACTGGACTTCCACACATCTAATTAAAAGTTCATCCGACTTCATGCTTGTCAGAAACTTTGCACCCTCTACCACAAAAGATGGGACTGTAGCGCCTTTTGACAGCTGTTTTAAAAAGCAGGTTTCCATAATCCATTTATGTTAACAGAGAACCCACAGCTTCTGTGTCAGTAGATTATGAATGAATATGACAATTATGGACAATTTGAATTTTCACATATATATGAGTATGATTCTTCCATTTATTGTTTTCTGTTTATTCAAAACCGAATCAACAGTGCGACATGTCAAGGAGAAAAATCAGACAAACAGTTTTTAACTTTTTGTGAGTTCTTTTTCCTTTCAATGGACGATGGTGGAGATGTTGGCAGGAGTTGTTGCCATCATCTGTTGTTGTCTTCTTGGATAACACTAATGGTGGTCAGAGAGTCTGGCCACCACTAGCAAGTGGTGCTCCAGGACAGCTTTGGCTGCTATCCAGTAGTTTGCTACCATCAGCTTGTAAATGTGTGTTTGAATGGGTGAACGACTGAAATGTAGTGAGGAACAAAAGTCACCTTGACCTTCTTTTCAGGATCCAGAAATTAGTTGAGATAGGGAGAATATTTTTGGCAAACCAAATTGCTCTTAATGAAACTATTTATCACATGGATACTTTGGAAACTATCTCTGCTGTTTTTTCCCACTCTAGTATCTCCAGCATGATCTGGGTCTCCAGTGTTGCAATAGGATGTCCCCAGACAAACTCCAAGGGGACTCAACCTCCTCAGTTCTCCTAACCACCTCAACTCCCTCTAGATGATGGATCTGCTCACCCTCCCTTTAAGGTGACCTTTTCTTTAAGCAGGCCCGCATTATTGCAGGTGTGGAATCAGTCTCTCCACTTCACACCCCACCCTATTACCAGTCAAGAGACATGAATCCCTCCTCCTGAGGCAACGATTGACCCACAACTCAGAAAGGGTAGTTCTCCTTTTTCCGCTTGGCAACCATGGCCTTAGACTTAGAGGACTTAACCATCTATCCTGGAAGTTTCACATTTTGATGTGCATGGTGAAGTCCATGGCTTGAACACCCCAAAAGAATCACATAAAAACGCAAAGAATTCAGCGGTTCCCCAAACAAACACCTATTTTAGATTCCACGGTTCAATAGAAAACATTTTTAAAACAGGCATAAATCCACTCCAATTGAATACATGTATGGTTTATTTCAGGCATAAAAAAGAAAACTTACTCAATTAAAAAATACCAGAGATTAACAGGTCCATACAGTGAGGTTAACTTAACACAAAAACAGAACTTTCAATTGGAATAATAGTATATCTCGGAACACAGGTGCAGTATTGGGTCACTGCATATGACATGCTAATTATTTAATTTCATTGAAAACACAAATCAAATTGATCCCAGCTAGACTGTTTTCTTATAACTGACAAAAGCAGCCACAGTAATTGTTTTTCACCCTAACATGACCTTCTTGTGAAGTATTGTTTAAGTATGATAAAGTTACCTCAGGCTTTATCATTTCCCATAAGGTATTTACACAATTTTTTTGCTCCCTGTAGCTTATTAGTTGGTTTGCTGCACAGGAAATGAATGTTGTTATAATACATAAATGACTGTAGGATACATTCATTAATGAAGACAGCAGGGCATAAGTTAGGCAGCTCACAGGCGATGTATCAGAGGGAGTTCAGCAATCACTCTCCTATCAGGGGGTGATCTCTAGCCACTGTGACCAGATTACATGGGGAGAACCCGAGAGGCTCTCTTTATAATTACTTTCTGATTGGAAAAATAAGAGCACTCTAACAAGCTCCGTCAATCAAGCATGGACTGTTTTCCACAACGATTATAAGGGGAGCCTGTTCTGTGTTATTATAAAAATAGCAAATCAAGTCCAGAATCTAAAGGTAGGCTAATTTACAAATTTCACAAACCAAACAAATGCAGTGCATAAGCCCTGGACATTCATAAACATGACTTTCTGCCTCAGTGCGTCCAACACAAATGTGGAAATAAACGAGTGCAGCTCTGTTTTTTTGTGTGTGTGTGTGTGTGTGTGTGCATGTGTGTATGCGTGTAAGTTGCATGTGTGTGGATGTAATCATGCATGCATGGGTGTTTGCATGAGTTATTAGCCTTTGTGCCAAATACAGCCCAAAACAGATCCAACAGAATGTGTTTGTTTATTTGTGGACTCTCCTGTTGTGGTTTGCTCTCACACTAATCCCTATATAAGAACTTATACTGGTCTGTTGTTCAGGCTGGGACTCCAGCTTGATAGCAAAGCTTGGCAGAAAAGAAAACGGTTCCTCTCTCTCCTGCTGCCATGTCACTGATGCATGCCGTTAGCCGCCATGTGTTTCATTCTTCATCTAGCACATGCCGCTTTTTTAGAAAAGGGTCAGCAAAATGTAGTGCAAATAAGGGGCAACCTGCAGGATGGCATTCTGGGGAGATAATAAGGACAAACAAGCACACAACATGAGCGAGACTGAGCAATATCTGCAATTCATAGAGGGCAAAGTTTGATGTAGAACTTAAACAGATTTTTTTCCCTCATAATCTAGCTAGCCAGCACTCTATGGTCAGCAGCAATGTGCTATTTTTTTCAAACTGGGAAAGACACATTTTCAGCATTTGCCATAATCACAGGGTGAAGTCTGATATCTCATAGGGTGCTGGTAATAACCAGATTTAGAGGGATATATGTAAATCCCTTTAAAAAACAATTTCAGCTTTTGATTCTCATTTTCTCTTTTCTTTCATAAATTGTTTCAACTATTCAAATATCAAATATGTTTTTCAAACACACCATTAGGTACATGTACGTGGGTGCATACTATTCCCCGTTCTATGCACAAGTGAAAAAAGAAAAACAAAAAAACTGCCTTGTTGAATCATTCTGGGTAAGTATTAGAAATAACGTAGCCCCAATGCAAATTTATTTTGGTTTATGCGAAACTATAACAGCTAGGCAAATAAACAAATCAAAAATGACAAAACAAGTAGATGTGATGAAACCGGGCTGCAATGACATGTAATTTTGCCTGAATGAAACTCCCCGAGAGACCTAGAAAATACCTCTCATCATCACGTTTTCATCCTCTGAGACAGATGCTGCCATCACAGAGTTTTTCCTGGGCTAGGTAAGTAAAAAAAAAAGAAAAACACCAAAAAAACTGACAGAAGGGAGACAATTCCTGAGCACTGTCAATTACTGTAAAGAAGAAAACAAAAGGTATTTGTCAAAGTCATAAAAACCAGCCATTACACTTTAGGTTACCTAAGCATGGATGTGAGAAAAGCCTCTTTTTTTGTTTTCTGAATATTTAACATCTGTTAGAGCAGGCAAATTATTCTATAACTGAAGGGCAGAATGTTTTTGTGACAGTGACACTCATTTATCGGTGTTAAGGTTTGATAGGCAGAAATGACCACAAGGTTTCCCACAGATACTTACAGATTAATGAACACGTTATAACAAATGAAAACAGTTGATTTGGAGGCACATACAAATCAAGCACAAGTATTGATACAAAGGTAATTTATTGTCAGAATGTATTCTTCAATTGGATTTAAAAATAATAACACTTATGTGTACATAATTTGGAATATTTCTTTTCAATGCAAAAATGGAGACTGATAAAGTACAGAAACACAAATATTTAATTCTCGTGAACCGACTGAATATATTGCTTAGTAAAGGATTGTGCTTCATTACACTAATGCAAAACGGCAATAAATTCAGTGGAGTAATGATGCTAAATTTCTTTCATTATTTTTATGAGAGTTATTAAATGTATATAAAGCTCTTAGTGTTTTAAACAAATAATGTCTGTTTTCAAACCCAATGATTAAAGTATATCCTATCATTTAGGTATTGAGACTGTCAAACTGAAATGGTTTTACTGCTATGTATTTCACTCTTGCAAAACGATTATTGTGTCAAAAAGCAACAAGTTACAATCCAGAAGCCACTTGAACATTAAAGAGAAAGCCACAAGATTTTATATTTTTATGTGTTTGACGCAAAGCAGCCACAAGAAGAATAAAGCATCCAGAAAATATTGCCACAGTGTTTATTATTATGATTAATGCATCAAAGTCACCCAAGCATGGACAGAATACCAGCGTGAGCCAAAACAGGCAAATAATTGTATCAGTGAAGATATGGAGTGTTGTGGCTTTAAATGTGTCACAAAATTAAAGGGGGATTCTAAATAAAATTCCCATTTTGCACACCAACAACAACAACAATAAAAACAGCTGTTTTTTGGTGTGTCAAAAATTACTCATTTCAAAAATTTTCAAAATGTAGCTTCATGAGTAAACAGGCAGTCTGTCATCTAGCAACTCACCCAGAGCTCTAACACATTTTGTCAGCTCGTTTTATTGTTGTATGCTCTGTACAACGACTGCTTGAAAGGACAAGTGTTTTCTTTTTCTAAGACCTTTTCTGGCACTAGAAAAGTTACAGAACTTTTCTAGTGCCAGAACTAGAAAAGTTCCAGATTGTTTGAAATTATTTGATTGAGATTGCTGAGATTGTTCTCAGATTATTTGAAAATAATCTGGCATAAATGGGGGAGAAACAAGAAGGGAGACATGCAGTAAAGGAATCAAGGACAGGAGACGAGGTCTAGTCTCACTCCCACCATTGCGCCACACAATGCTCCAAGACAAGTGTTTTGTTGTTGACTTACCATCTAGAAACCACTTTCTGCATTGTTGTTTGTTGTTCAGTAGGCTCCACTTCTGCTTTTCAAAGATGTATTTTTTTTATAACACCCATTTTTGTGTGTGAGTGTAAACGCTGAGTTGGGGGACGTGGCCAGCAGCAACTTATTTGTATTTAAAGGGACAAGAGGCCTTAAAACAGATTGTTCTGGAAGGAGCTCAGAATAGTCAAAACTGACTAGACTAAAATTTCATTATCTAAAAATGATTTTGTGCAAAAAATGCAATGAACATTTTTTTACATAGCCCACACATATACCCATACCTGTGCAAGGAAGAATAATAGGTCACCTGTTACACATGTAAGTCATTTAATGCCACAAATGACAAAATGTTAAGTTACTAAGTTATAATTTCTTAACTTTGTACAAAGTCTCATGACCTGTCCAGGCTGTACTCACCTTGTCCATGGCTCACTGCAGAAATGCTCAACAAATGCCATTACTGTATCACATACAATTGAATCCCATGAATGTTTTCTGATACCCTGCTATTAAACTGTTGATTCATTTTCTAGCAGTGCTTTAAATAATATGTAATGGGATGGACTAAACTATTAGGTTTTATTGATTTTCATTAGTTTGTACTCTGAATTAAGAATTTCAGGGCTTTTTTGTATGGAGTTTGCACATTGTCCATGCTCATGTGTGACCTCTCTCCAGGTGTTTCTTATTTCTTTGTAAAAGGAATCAGCAGCATGTTGACTTAACTGTCCAAGGTGTGAGGGTGTGCATGCTTGTCTGTCCCCGTGTCACCCAGTGATAGCCTGCTTCTTGCCAAATGACTGCTGGAGAAAAGCCCAGTAGGAAAAACATTTTTGTTTTGAAATAAGCTAATGGTAATCTATCATTTTTTATTACTAACATTTTAATTGTGTGATTTATTACACTTCTGATATCCCAGAAGTGGATTAAGAGAAAGGTTTGACAAGTTGTTTCTGAAAAATGAACCACAGGAAAAGGCTGCAGCTCTTTACCTCTTCTAAGTTATTTAAAGGAAGCAACACTCTGTGGAATAGAAAGAATGTATCTGGTGTAAATGCTGTGAAGGAAAACATTGAGGATTTTAGGGGTGTTTGTTCCTAAGCTATATTTTGCTGAAAATGGGACTGAAACATTTTATTACTTTTTTATGACATTAAAACGTCAATTCACAAGTGGTTGTATTCACAAGTGGTTGTATTTTTTCTGACTTGTTTCTGTTTTGGTTGTTATTTTGTCAGTTTAGCCTCCTGGCTCACAGACGCCTATAAAAAAAAGAAAAGAAAGTGCCTTTAACCAACTTCTATCCTCCCGATAATGTATGCCAAAGCTTTCAAGGCACAAGCAGCTGAATTTGTATGTATTTAAAAAAATGGCTGATTCTGGTTTCATCATTAATTAATATAGCTGTAACACAAGATGAAATATCCTCAGCTAATTTCTTTCCAGTCAGAAGGATTATTTTTCTTTTGCAGTCCCACTGTAGGTCTTTGATTGACCGTAGCTTTCAGAACAACAGTTCTGCCATGTCTCCTCTCCTTGTTCAGATGTTACAGAACTAATTTTCTATCCGTATACGAAAGAAATTCTTATCACAGGATAGTTGTTGGATCATAGAGTGGTACAAAGTTTTAATGATGAAAGTGCCAGCAGAAAATTGCAACATGACTCACTGGTGCTAGGAAGAAGCTCCTTGACTATAAAACAACCAGCTTAAAACGCAGAAAAAAAGTCAAAGAAAACGTTACAAAATTAATCAAGGCAACCAAAATATTTATTTGTAATTAGAGAAAACAGCTTTTATGATAAGTAATTTCTGAAACAACAGAGTTTGTTACATAAATTTGTGGGTTTTTTGTGAACTTTTATTTTTACCATAAATATTTTAAATCTTTCTTTAGCCTCTTGCCAAAGCTTTAGGAAGGGCTACCTACTATTTATGCTCCTTTATTATTCATGTGAGAACTAATGAAATTAGTTTTTTCTAATGTAGAGTCTTATTTCTGTGAAACATCCATCAAATATATACAGATGATGAAAATGACAAATGGTCATGCTTAAATTAACTATAAATATACACCTACAATCAATGCTCACACATGGCACTGTTAGATAAACAGTTGCCTAATTGCACTATTTCACAGCTCATAGACATTCTTGGTATCCATTAATGTGAAGTAATTAGTTGTAATTTGCATCATTAAGGACAAAACAATTGCATAATTGTTTTTGAATACGCAATTACATGATAATTAAGTTGCCTTGATCTGCATTTTCCGGCTCAAGAAATGCAAAAAGATGCAAAAGAGTTTCTAAAGCAAGAGCTCTACCTCCAGTTTTTGCTTCCATGTTCCTCCCCATGCACACTTCTTAAGCTTTGACGATTCTTGAAATTTGCCAGTTTAATTGTCATTGGCCCACTTATTCTCTTTGTTCTCTTTTGGTCTGTAGGAGAGAAAAAAATGGAAGTGCACATCAAAGTCAGTTCTTGTGTCCTTTGTTGTTTTGGTCTATAAGACTTTGCCTGCATGAAAGGTGTTGCACTTCTTTGGATGTAAAAAGTGAAGATCATTAGTTGTCAGGGAGGCATAATGAAGGCTGTGTAGGAAAGGAAGATTGTGTATTGCATTGTTACATTTGTTAAAAATTAGTGAGTAAAAGCTTTGAGTATCACAAGCTACAATGTTGTCTAATTGCTTTGACAATATCGTGATTTTGGGTGTTTAACAGGTGCTGCTAAATAAAATGTTGTATTACTAATTCATAACAGTGTCATGATTATAGAACATCAGAGTAAATGTCTGCTAACTGATATGACACACTGCTATTCAATAAGTGTCTTTTTAATATGGTTTCTTGAAGACATATTCAAGAAATAGTCACTGCACACACAGTGGCTCAATACATATGTATTAGGATTTAATTATAAATAAGATTAGGTGTTTTAATTTTATATCAAAAGTTTGAAAGGTGTAGCTTTGTTCTAAATTATATGATGTCAAAGTATTTGAAAACAGTCAATTTATAGAATGTTTATAGGAAGTTAGGCAAAATATTCAAGTTTAAGACTCAACACTTTACACATAGTGTTGAATTTAATGTTAAACTTTATGGTCGTATATTTACATCTGGGGCTTATCTACATATTGAACATTTGAAGGGCATTTTGTTTCATTTTTTTCATTTTTAGCAATCCCATGTGGCCTTTCTCAACAACAAAAATATTAGGGAAAAAATTTACATCTTCACACTGTATTGATTTAATATTAATATTTTTGAACCTGAGCATGGTCTATGTAGATTTTGAAAGGGTTGTCAGTTAGATAAACCAATTTTTCCAATCGAATATTTGCAAGTTGGCTGGCCTAACGCTGAAATGCTTGTTGCATGAAAGCTATATGATAATTCCCATTTTCAGTGATTCCTGTTTTCAGTATACTTTTCATGAAGGAATACTAACTCTGTGCATAGCCATGGACACACCATCCACATAGTGGCACATGGTGGTGGAAGCAGTATGCTGTGGAAACATGGACCGTGATTAAAAGAAAATTAAGGGAACTAAACATAGGGTAATCTTGTGAGAGATAACAAAACAGTTGGTTCAGCGATGGAGATTCTCCTTTCAGCAGGACAAAGTTACTAGTCACTCCTACCTAAACATACATCTAGAGTTAGAACGTACATCTAGAGTTAGAATGTAGTGGCTTAGATCAAAGCATATTTGTCTGTTACAATGGTAGAATCAAAGTCCAGATCACAATCCAACTTTTATCAGGGATTTTATTTGTTAAAGTACTGAGTCCAACTTGGTTGGAGGACATATCACATGTGAAATGTCAAGGGTACAAAATCAAAGACTCATTCATCTTCCTGGAGAGAGGTGTGTCTGAAATGATTTTTGTTTTTGTTTTTTTTTGCTTATCTTGCACTTGTTGTTTGTCATTTATCTTTGCAGGTTGGACAAAACTGTAAATGCTGCATGCTGTGACTAATTTGGAGTCACAGCGCAGTTTTCATATCAATGGAAGCACTCCCCACTGAGTTGAGATAAATATTCCCACCACACCTATGTGTTTTAGACTCCATTTCATTGTTGCTTTGGCCCACTGCTGGATGAAACAAACACATTTGTTGAGACACACTAAATGAAACATGGATGCAGTTTGTTCAAAGAGTGGCCTGTCCACCAACTACACCTAACCCCAACCACATTATAAGCATACGTACCTCCCCCATCCAAATGCAGATGGTTGGTCCAAGCTGGGAGACACTGAGGCCACAGAGCATCAGTCCAAGGGATTCTGACTTCCCAGCTGAGCTTTTAACATGGACAACAACAGCCCACAGCTTCTGCATTTGATGTTATGTGCCAGAAAAAGAAAGAGATGCGTAGAGAGGAAGAAAGGAAGAATAGGAGGTGGAGAGATAGAAACTAGGCACAGAGACACAGCTCCCCACAGTGGAGCTCTATTGTACCATGTTGCCAAAGGAAAAATTAAATGGGGTATCCATCAGCACAGAGGCTTATTTACAATTCAAAAAAAGATAGATTTACAGTTTTTTTTTGGAGATTGGTGATATAATAAAATTATTTTATTAATGTCACAGAATAAAACATTTCAGGCTTTGTTCCATTGCACTAATCTGTTACTATATTTTTTAATATTTTTTTTACACATTTTCAGTTTGTTTTTAATTGTGTTGACTTTTTCATCAAATCAAGTCATTTGTTCGCTAGGGTGGCATATTTGCAATTTAGCTTTGAATAGGATGTGCCCTGTGAGTCCTCTGTTAAACATAATGTAATTAGAGAATTGGGTTGACACAGTCAAACATGGATGATGATGGCGAATCATCTTTCTGAGTCGCTTTCCATCTGCAATCAGAGGGACAACAAGAGAGACACAGGCACAGAGGAAATTAACATGATTAGAAACTTAAATCCCCAAACATTCAAGTTCAAATAGAAGTTAACTGAGGTAAAATTGATTGTTTATTTAGATCAAACATTAATATTTCCAGTCCCAACCATAATTTCTTACTCACTTTGGCAAAACAAGGAGGTTTACATTATGAACAAAAATGCACATCTGGACACTGTCTGCATGTCGGTGTAAAATCATGAGCATTTGCACTTTGCAAAGACCTTTCAAAGCTGGGCTGGAAGGGATTTTCTCCCATGTAACCAGAAGAACATCTACGAGGTCAGTCCCTGATGTTAGGCGATAAGGTAGGATTACAGTCTGCATTTCTCGTCTATCCCTGAGGTGGTGGATGGTGATGAGGTCAGGGCGTAAAGCACGCTAGGATGGTGTGTGACATGCTGTTGCATTAGAAATGTGTGTTGTATGTAATTCATTCGCTGGAGCACTAAGGTTTTTCTTGCCTGAACTGAGATTAGCCCATGCCAGGAAAATTGGTTTTTAGGTATTTACTTTCACATTTTAGATATTTGCAGGCACAGACAATACTCAAATAATACTGCAAGAGCTGACTGTAAAATGGCCATATTTATAAGTTTATTAGGGATTTTCAAAGTAATACCATAAATCTATTTTGGGCTAATTATTATATCTGGGTTCCCCCAAAGACAACATTTCCTTTATTGATCCTTCCCTGATAATCTTTAGTGATGCATTGTAAGAATGAGAGTTTTGATTCTCCCTGTCCTTTATAAGTATTTTTAGCAGAAAAAAACAGGGAATGCATATGGAAATCTTTGATGTATTTTCTAATTGTAAATGGTACATTTAGTCATACCAATATGTGCTTTTTTTTCTCATCAAAGAAGATATTGGGTCTCCATAAATAGCAAGGTGAAAAGGCACATAGGATTTAAAAAAAAAAACTGAAAGAGAAGGTTGTCAACAAGCAGAACTTCTTTCAAATAAAAAATGCTATTTTTTTACATTAAAAGTTTTGCAAATGAGCATTACTCTATAAAGTCTAACTATTGAGAACTTATACAGAAGGTTCTGTTATGTAAGACATGCCTGAATGCATAATGTCTAAACAAACGTATTTTTTCAGGAGATAAACTAATCTATTATATACCCATTTAAGTTATAAGCAAGCAAAGTAGAATTGTCCCTCATAAACCCAAACGAATAACTAATTTAAATTGCCCCGGTACTTTTAAAATATCTGAAGTTTTCCACATTGACAATAACTATATTTTTAGTATATTTTATTTAAGGGGAAAACATTCAAAAAATAAAAGTGTTGACCTGAGTTCAAAACTAGGAGAGTATTTAGCTTTTTTTTTTTTAATAAAATTTTATCTTTATTATTAATTTTTAGCTCTTGTCTACTAAAGAATGAAGCAGAAATGTGAATTTAATCAAAATGTGATTTTTAATTGAAAATTTTGAGAATAAAGTTGAAATTTTGACTTCAGAAATTCTGTGGCGTAAAATGTAAAAGTGTGTGAAACATTTGTTTGATATTTTGGTAGATTTGTTAACTGCACAAATGTAATTGTATCAAAAATGGATTGAGATCTAATAACTTCACAGATCACTGGGGAGCAGTAAACTTATTGTAATTTTACTGAAAACTTGATTGAAATGATTTAGCTATTGTGACATGGTGTATTATTCTACTGGAAGTAGCCATTAAAACATTTTGTTTCCTTCTAGAGAACCTAAAGAGATGACTGTGAGTGAAAATACCAGTAGATCAACGTCCTAGCACCAGTCTGGTGCTAAAAATCACACTACATTAAAAGACACTAAAAACCCTGTTTACCTCCTGTTCTGATGATCAGTTTGATCTTCAGTAAGTCATCTTCATCATGTCTTGATGACTACATGGATTGAAATGATGGCATATGATTGGCTAATTCACAATTTTTTATAATCGCTGAAGTGTACTTAATAAGATGACCATTCAGTATATACACAATTTTCATACAAACACAATTTTCATGATCACAAAAAAGTTATTTCAACAGATTTCATAATTTCAATTTATTTGAAGGGTTTAACAAAAATCTAAATGCCTATAAACAACTTAAAAAAAACTTAAATTATGAACTCTAGTGCACTCAAATGTATCTTAAAGCAAATTAACTGTAAAATTCAATAATCTTTTTTATGTTTCAATACATTTGATAATGTTCCTATATTTATATGCATTTACATGAAATTGAAATTTGGGGGAAAAAGGAAATATGTAATATCAGCCGTTTTTTTATAGAGACAGTAGCTAAGGGAGGAAATAAAAGACATATAAAGGAGGATTGGTCAAAAGGTAATTCTGAAGAAGAACGGCTGTTGGCTGCGCTACTTGGCAAAGGACTGGGTGATATTTCAGTGTAAATAAAGTACAGTGCTGGAACTGATGAGGGATTGAGGAGAAGGTGTGATGAGAATGGGGTGTGATGATTTCACAGGAAGTAGAGGAAGGTGTTGGCGAAGGTGACATGCTCATGTCACAACACAAAGAAACAGATAAAAATGGGTGACCAAGGGAGGCATAAGGGAATGGACAAAGAGAAAACCAAAGGAGAAACAGAATTATTCTTGGTGGTGAATACAAGTCAAACTCTGCTGAGAGGGTCACGCCATGCCTGCTCAAAATGTCCCTTAAATCATCACTGTGTATTGTCCAAAATTGTTTGTCTTTGAACCCTGTAAAAATGAGAAGTGCAGCCCTCCTTTATAAACCTGGATCTGGGTCACACTTTCACCAAATCTGTCTTCACTAACCGTGCCCTGAGTCATCGAAGTCAGTCTGTCTCACTGTAGATCTAAAGCCCTGGTCTCCCACAACAAAAGATTTCATAAATGTGAAAAAATTGTTTGACATTATCAGGATGGCTAAAACATACGAGTCAATCATTCTGGGGTTTATTTAATCTAAAACCCAGTCATGCGTTGGGATGGTGAAATCTGTCCCATCTAAGCTGTGTAAATTAATCTGCTTTGATTATGATTGATTATGCCATGAATTAATACAAAGATGGACCATAATAAAAGTGCTGAGATAAGCTACATTACAGTGTAGAAAAAATGCTGTCTTCCATCATTGTTAAGTGATAGGACAGCAGAAAGGTTGTGGCTTAGCTGGTGATGAATACTACTCAAAGAGCATATCTGACAGGTTTTTGTTGGAAACATAATAGTCTCAGCATATCCTGTGAGGTCATTATAGATGCAAATCCCATTCTTGGAGGTGTTTTATGTCACCTATTCCTGTGTTCTAGGACAACCAATGAAAAGTATTCCGTCAAGGACCCGCAAATCAAGACAGAAAACGAGAGATGGGTGGACAGGTAGGCTCGCTCTGCTGTCGCTATTACGCCTCGTCTGCCTTTCCTCCCTCTCTCCCCTTCCTTTTTTTCCCCTGATCAGAGCTATGCCATTTGTTCCCCCATCAGTCATTTTCATAGCCTCATCTCTCACAGCATATCTCTCCATGCGTTAGATAAGGACAGAGCACCCCACCTCTGTCTGATACTTGAGCATCTGCCTCTTCCTGACGATGCTCCTCTCTGGGGAATTAGATGCTCTCAGGAGTTTCTGTGTGAACTGGGTCAAAAAGCATCTGTTTTCTTGTACAGATGTCTGGTTCCTGAAAAGGAAGTAGGTTTAAATAACACAGGGTATCTTTTGTTCTAATCTCAAATGAGGGAAGGACTCGCTTGTGAAGCAGCTGGTCATTACACTTTTTTAATACAATAAAATATAGATTGAGAAGATACTAAAGCAGTTTTTATATGATACATTTGGCGCTGATTACATGGCAGGCTGTCCCAGGTTACAATGTAGCTTACCGCCCCGTTAAAACCAGGCATTTATTTAACAGGGTATTCTTTGAAATGCCTCTTGCCATTTCAAAGAATATTTTTCCAAAAGTCTTGGAGATGTTCAATATATAATTTGGGAAATGTGAGACCTTAGTGGCTATGGTCTTGGAACGCTCCCAAGGAAAACATTTTCGACCTCTTTGACCCCTTATGGTTGAAACATGAACACTGAGGCATAATAAGGCCTGCAGTGCTTTACATGTTTTAGTGAGGTATTTTGTGACTTTATGGATGAGTTGCCGATGTGCTCCTGGAATAATTTTGGTGGTCTAGTTACTCCTGAGGGGCTGCACAATGGAAATATTGGCATCACTGTATAAAGAAGGTCCTGAGTCTGAATCCTAGTCTGGGGTTTTCATGAAAGTGGTTCTCATGTTCTACTTATGGGCAGTTCTAGACAGTTAGTACAACTGGTCTGGGCCCCCGTACTGAAGAAGTAATATGAATAAATGTCTAATGAGGATATTCGCTGGTACAGAAATCATAACTAATTGGTCCCTTGGGCCAGTTAAATTTTTTATCTTTACATTTTTACTTTAACAGTGAATTAAAAAGGAATGTGTTGCACATTTAGCCTCAGCAATATTGAAATA
This sequence comes from Girardinus metallicus, assembly GCA_903067095.1. Classification (NCBI taxonomy): domain Eukaryota; kingdom Metazoa; phylum Chordata; class Actinopteri; order Cyprinodontiformes; family Poeciliidae; genus Girardinus; species Girardinus metallicus. The sequence goes on along the minus strand of CAEGAE010063540.1, from coordinate 49,401 downwards.
TAATCACAGTTTTCACCTGCTAGATCAAGGATCTGCAACCTGCAGTTCCAGGGAAGCTTTTTTTTTTGTTGTCGTTTCATTGTTTTGCATTATGTCCACCTTTCCCTGTGCATGTGTGAGTTCTCTCTTAAAGTCCAAAAACAGGACTGTTAGGTTAGTTGGTCTCTCTAAATTGTGTTTAACTTGAGTGGATGGTTGTTTGTCCTGTGGCTACCTGTCCAGTATGAACTCTGCCTCTCACCCAATGACTGTTGGAAACAGGCACCATTTGATGTCAGTGCAATTTCTATTATCCTTTCTTCTTGGTTAATTGCACATGGCAAACTTAAAAATAATAAAATGCCTGTATTACTCCAGCATGACAAGATTCTTCAAACAACTTGTTTGACAGATACCTTTAACGTTATTTATTTAGAATGCTACAAATTACATTTTTCACTTACATTTATCTTTCACAGTACATAGGAAAGCTAATGTAACCTTTCCAATATCAACAATTTTATGTGATAGTTTTTGTAAACTATTCCTGACCTATTCTTTGAAGCATAATTACTTTTTAATGTTTGCTTTCATCGTGGTATAAGAAGAAAATAAAGCTACACCATTTAAAGAGATTAAAAAGGATTAATTATTTCTTAAATAAAATGCCTTGCTGTTTGAATGAGGTTTCAGTACTAAGTTTATAGGGTATTTGTCAGTCTTTAATTTTCTTTTTTGCAAGAAAACATGACTTATTCATTCAATCAATTTCAACTTTGTTATGATTACTGCATGTTTATGAAGTACAGCTCAAAACTATGTCAACATGAAGTTCTAAAAGCTTCTTTATTTTTAGCTTTTTTTTTCCAGTATCAGTCTGTTGTAATTAGTCAGTCCTTTGTGTTTGCATGAGTGAAAACTTCAGGGTTACGGTGTTTTGTTTTAGAAAGAAGCAAAAACTAAAATTAGGCTCTGTGGTGTCATGGGAAAAAGACATTCCCTCTCTGAACTCCATCAGGAAATGAATGGAGGAAGCTTTGGACCCAGGTGTTTGTGCACTAGTGCCAAAGTACTGTGCCATGACATATGACATGCATTACAGACTGCAGGCTCTGCAGCCTGTGGAACTGGGTAAATGCGGTATTTATATTTATTTTTCAACTTAAATATACATCTTACTAAGCATATCATGTCTACTATATGCATGTACATTCCACTGCAAAAGTATTTATCCCCTTTGACCTATTTTCTTTGTAAGTGACAGCCCAAAACTTCAGTGTTTTGGGCTGAGTATATTTTATTGTTACAAAACAAGGCAGTGGATAATTGTGAAGAATAACTGGGTAAGGCAAATTATGCTTTTAAATCTTTCCTACTAATACAAATCTGAAAAGTTTGTATTTTACACCTCTTTGAAAATACTTTGTCAAACCACTTTCCACTACAGTTATAGCAGAGTGAGTCATAAAATATGGCTGCAGACTGTAATGTTTACCATTCTTTCTGCAAGATAAATCAAGTCCAACCAGGGTAAATCGATGAACAGCATTTTTTTCTGGACTTAACTAGGTTGTTCCATCAAAAAGCGGGTTTGATCTTACTCTATTCCATTGTAGAGCTGGCTTAATGTTTCTGGCAAAATGAAAACATGGCAAGGCGATTTGGCTATGTTGCTCATGAGCAATGATTTCTGGACTTTTCATTTTGATGGCATTGACACTTTCATTGATTATCCATTATGAGCAAGTGACATGCTTTTGCAGGTTTTACAAATTGTTTAGAAGAATGCGCTAATGTGCAAATGCCCATTTGCACATTACCTACAGTGAGAAAACACATCAAAGTGACACAGAAAAACTGTAAAACCAATTATCTGCAAAGTCTGCAGAACCTCTTCACAATAAGTTATGTATTATTTTTGATGACATGTAAGAGTGTTGAAGTTTGTTGATTAACAGACTTTAACACCGTTGTTCCAAGTAAACAACTTTTGAATTTTTAATTTTAATTTTAATAATTTCTTAAGCATTTTTTGCTTTTCTATTTATTAGCTTTCATAAATCTCATTTGTTCAAAGCATTTTAGGTTGCTAAAATTCTGTGCTACAACTTGATGTAGAATAATGCTTTGCGAAATATTTTGTTTTGGTCTACATCAGTAAATTATTTCCTAAGTTTCTTTCTTCTGTTTTCCCTCCCAGCCGCTACTCAATAGCATCAAAGTTACCGTAAAAAAACGCAAAATACCACTCTTGCTCCGAGCGCTCTCAGACAGTTCACAAACATCCAAGTAGACATCTAAAGTTTGACAGGTGTCTGCCAAACTTGAGACTGAGGCATGACTGAACAGTCCAGTGGAAGGTGGAGGATGGGGGACATCGCGAGAAAGAAGGGACAAGAATAGCATAGGAAATACATTTTTTTCTTGAGCAAAATATTACGTTTGTGTTACTTTTAACCATGAACATGCTTTGTGTGTTTTTATTTTATTATATTGTTACGAATGCCATAATTATGAAGATTTTACGTAAGCTTGATTGTTTGGTGCTCTCCTCCCAGTGTGTGATGCGCTTCAGAGGATCACTGGCACTGTGCTCACCTATAATGCAACTCTACCTGCAAAGGCTTATAACTTTAGAGTAAACCAGATAAGTCAAACAAGAATCTATAGGAAGCTGCTGAACACTTAACTATTTATTTCTAACAGATAGTCCTTATTACTTTTCAATAAGACAAATTTCTGTATAAAGCCAAAGAACTGAATGACTTTGAACAGAGTGGATAAAGTTGTCCAGATCACCTGTGAACCTTCAGAAATTTATATTTAGTATTGTTTGCTTCAAATTGGGGGAGTTATGTTACTGTCAGGGCCTCTTCCTCCTCAGCTGAAAGGAAGACATTTTGTACATTGTAATAAAGCTATGTCAATAATAATAACAATAAACTGAAACCATAAATCGCTTCTCCCTGGCCGCAAAGCACCGAATGAGATTAAGTTTAAGATGACACAATGTTGCAAGATGAGTCGTCTTGCCTGATTCACATGCTAATATTTAAAATTCTGGGCTGATTTTCAGACTCTTACGCCCACATAACCTGCTATAAGATCCTGTTTTTCTTTTTTAAGCAGCTGCACCAAATCGAACAAAAACAATTAGATTAATTATTTTGGGTCACAAAATAATTTAGCTGGAAAACTTAAAAGGGCAAAGAACTGCAATGATTGTATTAAAATATAAATGGATAAGAAAGAAACAGAAAAGAAAAGACATAAAAAAAAAACATCTTAAACCACATTCAGTCAAAAATGAAGGAGTTTTAAACTTTTAAACTGTTGTTCCAATTAATCATTTTTATATAGTTATGTGAGGAAAGAACTCTTATCTATTGGGTTATACAACTGATCTGATAGTTGCCATCCAATTAAGAGACATTATCAGCTAAGATAAGATTAAAGTGAGGGGGCACTCTTATTTCTAATGAAATGATTTATATCAATGAAATTAGTTAATTCAGTAGCACACATTTAAAAATGAGTTAATCTGTTAACTTAAGAGCACATACGAGTCCACTATTTCATCAATGTTTAGCATTGTCCAGTGCTCTAGCTGTACATCCAAAACATGGGCAGAGTTTCAACGTCTTAAACCCTCTAGGCTGAAATGCCTTGATGTACTTCAAGCATTTATTTTGTCATTTGTGAACATAATCATGAAATACATTTGCATAACTGATCCCTAGTCAATACTTTATTACATTCAGTGAGTTTCTCAGTGGGAAGTGTTAATGAAGATCTTTCTTGTTTTAAGGATCAACAATCTCTTTTGTTATTTTGGTCAGCTAAGAAAAAACATTGATGCTCCTGCAATTATCTTTAAACAAAAACATTTTTATGCTGTAAACCTCATGCTTAACTGTAACTGCCTCACTGAAATGACCATCTAGACCATGTTCTAATTTAATTACTCCAGCTGGGGGCATTTCTTTCTTTAAATGAAATATTCCAGCTGTTTTGAAATCCAAGAGCGAAACACGTTTCCGATGGGCTGTTGTTGCTGGGCGGTGAAAAATCCTCCCTCTATCATTGAGTTCATGTACATATTCTTTTGCTTTGTTGCCACATTACATACTTCTGTTAAAGTATCTTTTTTTGTTGGGAAAATAATAAATTTTACGATTATTGTGTGTGATTTCTGAATCAGCAAAATAAGATCATGATTAAGAAGTTTTTAACTTACCCATTAAGACCTAAAGTGAAGGGAGCATATTTGGTAGAGACCGGGAGTTCAGCAGTTCATAGAGATGAAATGTCAAAACTATAACATTTCCATGAAAATTTATCTTTTGCTGCCACTATATTACATTTAAAGCTTTGTGTGAATCATGAAAGTGCTCATTTTGCAAAACTGAGAGAAAACTCACTCGCACAAATCTGCAACACACCCATGAATAATTTTCTTTTTCCATGCCTTTAAGTGTAATCAGGCAAAACAGGAATACAACTCACTGTAAATCTCAATCCTAAGGAAGTTAATATATATGACAGAAACTAGAAAACTATTCAATGGGCATTTTATATTTTATTTATATTTATAAATTGTCATTGTTTGAAAGATATGGATTTCTTTATCTGTCCATGAAAGTTGACCTAAAGCTTGAGGAGAGTCACTCTGCACTCACTTCTACAGTTCAAAAGTAACACAATGTATGGATTTAGTCTCACATTTTCTCTTAATGCTCTATGTTCTCATTCCACGCTTTCACTGCTTGGCCGATTGGCCTGGCGCATCATTTTGATTTCCCCTCAAGCCTCTTTTGTTACTGGCGAAGGATCCATTCCTGCCTGAAGTTCATCAAACCTATTTGAAGATATATTTAAAAGGAGATGACACTAGAAGCAAAAAAAGGTGGAATCGGGGCTGCCAGTGTAGATAAGATGATTCCAGATGATGTTCATTCTCAGGCTGTCACCTGACCTTATTCATGGCATGCATTTGAAAAAGAGATAACTCTCCCTATCTCATTCGGCTTTGCTCTTACTCTTAGTACTTTGGCAAAAAGAATTCGACTGAACTGTAATATTTTTGTCTTTACTGCCTCTTGAAGGTAAATTTAGTCCTAGACCTCTATTACTCCTTTTGCCTTCAAAGAAATACGAGAAGTGACAATCTGTACTTTACTGAAGAGCAAAGAGCTCTACATATGACAGTTGCTCTTTGTTTAATTCAAATCAGTTTTTATGTAGCACCAATTCACAATACATGTTGTGTCAAAACACTTTACCTACAAGCCATTTCCATTCAATTACAAATGTGATAATTTTAAATCAACACAGCAAAATTATTTTTCATAAAAGTTGTTTTTCTGTCAATTACTTTTAGAGCTGTGACATTGTAGTCACAGTTGGCTGCTTGTATTTGCTCCCTATAGACCCACTAAGTGTTTCACAACTGTCTTTAAATCCTAGCTCTATGAAAAGACCAACAACAAAGGTAACGTCTAGGTAAGTTCAATCGTCTGATCCCGAGACGGTGCACCTCAAGCCACAGGTTTGGTTTTCAGGGTTTAAAAGTAAAACTGCCCTGCAGGCTTCCACAGCATTGTCTAGCAGTTATGGGCATTTTCTTTGTTCAGTGACTTCTTTGAGCTTTCAAGCATTGCTATAGCATTGCTATGAGAATGTTAGTTAGTGACAACAGAAAGCCCTAATTTTTAGTGAAGGCTTGATGCCCTTTGGATTGTCATACTGAAGTTATATTTGTATTGTGTTTTGTTAAACTTATAGATTTGTATCTTTCTTTGTCCACATGGCATAAAGAATAGAAATTTGTTGCAAAACTCTAAACAACAAAGCAAAGCAAATACAGGCAACTTGAAAGAAACAGAGCTGCAGAACAAAATAATCACAACGACTGAAAGACTTGCCAGTTAATTTGGAAAAGTAATAGATTGGGCATTTTGTACTGTGTACAGGAGACTCAACAATTTATCACACTAAAAACATTAAGTCTCTACTTTAGGTTTTTGCTAACTTTTAAGAACTATCCATATATCAAAATGTTAAGTAGAAACACTCCACATTGAAAAAAACAGATGTCACAAGGAATGTATTGTCATTGAATGCATAAAACCACAAATATATAGTAAAACAAAATTTGGTGTATTTTGTTTTACGAAGGCAGCAGAGGATTGCCAAGACCTGAGCAACTTTTTGTCTAGCAATATTTCTTCTCCAACCTGCATTTATTCTGTTACAATCAAGAGAGAATAGCAGTAACACAGGACATTTTGTAGCATATCCAGTGCATGTATTGTCTAGATGGAGGGATGTTACCTACAGGCAATATCAGTATGTGCAGATAGATTCTGAGAAATTGGTCTAGAGCCAGTCCAAAACAAAAACACAACGGTCTTCTATTGTTGGGTGAATATAGTGTGTGTCGCTGCAGCTTTAAGTAATAAATCCTGTCATTCAGGGAACAAATATTATTGATAAAAAGCATTGATGGAGTTCATACTGGTCAAATGCATTCCACAAGTTTTCTTTTTTTTTTTTGTTCACTCAGACAGCTCATAACACAACATCAGCTGCCTTTGATACATAATTGAATATTATTCTTGTCACAATGAAAAATTGTGAATGAATAGCCCTGCTTTGAAGTGTATGCAGCGAGTGGCGAATGGACATTTGGCTACCACCACTCATGAATAGATGCAGCACACTGATGGTCTATACCTGCTGACTTGTCATCACGAATAATATTTGAACCATAGTTTAAAGTATATTTTGTAGAAATATACATTAAGTTTGTTGGCATTTATTGCTCTAATAATTTTGATGGATAGCATAGTCATGAAGTTGCATTTTAGGATAAATTTTACAAGACTATAAAACAATTAAAAAGGTAGTTTTAAATAAAAGGTTGGCTTGCAGCAAGTGGGCTCTGGCTTTGAATCCCAACAGGGGCCTTTGAATAATGGACTAAATGAAATCTACTTTTTTTATGTCTTTATGTAGCAGGATAGGTGGCATTGAAAGAATTCTTTCACTTAGTTCAGTGAGTAAAAAAAGCTATATTGACTGGCCTACATAGACGTTTCAAGTGAGACAGAAATTAAAGTTGCTGCCCAAAGGATTTACAAATACTTTGTCCAAGATGATGCACTAAGACAGGTAAGTCTTTTGAACAGAGATGTCAATGATCTCAGACTTGTGTAACTTCAAATCAGCCCCCTACTGCAAGGTTTGCTTCCTGTCTGTCGGTTGTCTGCATTTTCGTTCACATTTATACATTTACAATGAGAAACATTTTAGACCATTCATCTCTTTTTGGTCCCTCACTAAAACTTACAGTAGAGCTTTTATGGTATTGCCTTGCAGTTTACTTTAATGTGAACATACATGCAGAACAGAAATAAGTTACTCCTTTCTCAGCACAGATAAAGATTGACTGTGAGGCAACACAAGAAATCAGGGAGAACATTTCTCAACTGGGGTCAACTTGCTTTGACAGGGTGCGCATGCTGATATACAGCTTGATGGAAAATGACTTTTATTCTCGACTTCTGAAATCAGAGATTTACAAAACTCTCCTGGAACATTCTGAAGGACAATGAAAGCAACATCAAGAAAATGGCTGGTTCAAGGGCTCTTTGAATGATTGATTCTGCACTTTAGAAGAAGCTCTCAGTTTAAACTAAATCTGCTTGTCAAAGGAAGAAGGAGTAAAAGAACAGTTTGTTTGAGCAGTGACTGGAACTAAAAGGCAAACAAGGCTCCTTGGAAGGATTTTTGTCGTAGTTGTTCTTTTGAATGTTTAAAAAAAGAAAAAAGAAAAATTGCAAAAATTGAGTTAGGAAATCTAATCATCCTTTTATTTTTTTTAAGTATAAGTAATTTATTACTAAAAAAGTGTTGTCCATGTAAACAGCTTACTGTTGACTATTGTGACCTATTACTAACTAATATGGAGATGCATTGGTATTACTGTATCATCAACCTGAGCAATATATGACATGATAAAAAATTTTATATTGTTTAACTTGTTGTTGCATTGTACAAGCAAAAATAATGTATGTGTGGATAAATTATTTGTTATTCAGATTACGTCATAGCGGTTGACATTTTTATCCCATTCTCTCATTTTACCATCAATACTAGGTTATGCCATATCCAGCTGGGAGTCAATTAATGAAAATGTTTCCAAATGTTCAGGAGGATAATCATTATTTTTCAACCAGTAAATGCAGCTCTCTCAAAATGCCTTAGGATCTGTTTTGTGCTTATTTTGCCAAAGTATTGTGTTGTTTGCTTTCTCTTTCTTTGAAAAACCAGTGCAGCTGCAGTGGCTGATTATTTTGACGATGGTGTGATGTTTCCATGCATATAACTTTGTGTGTATTTGTTGTAATTTATGAAGAGACAATAATAAAAGCACTAATTAAAAGAGAAGAATTATTCAGAATTTTTTCTCCAGGTACTCCAGCTTCCTCCCACAGTCCAAAAACATGATTGTTAGCTAAATTACCTTGGGCATGAATGAGTGTGTGGATGAATGGTTGTTTGTTGGTGACCTGCTTCCCCCTCAATGATCTCTAAACGGAGAAAACAGCCTCCAAGACCCTGCAAGGATAAGTGGGTATAGACAATGGAATTATAGATAAACTTGTGAATATCTAAGACACTTTCTGTTCAAATTCTGGGTACAATTCTTGGATAAGTTCATATCAATTTTAAAACACTCCCGAAAATGAGATGTCATCATTCTTTTTTAGGTGAAGATTGTTTCCATAAATTTAATTTAAAAAGCATCGTCATTTCAACTTCCATAGGTGTTGAATGTTGTACCGTAAATTAACACCTTCATTAAAAAAAACCTAGAAGATTTGACACAAATACCCTTTGTAAAACATAAGCTGTGAAGAACATTTGTGTTCACCAATTAAGCAAAGTCATGTCAAAATCTCCACGTTAAATATTTCCTAACAGGTGGATAACTAAACAGCTGTCATACAAACATCTGTGCCATTAGCTTGTTTACGTACTGCAGACTAACTGTATCTTATGCATGACCAGTTGTGAAATTCAACACAGCAGACTAACTGTGATGAACATCAATCTGTAAGTGTTAGAAAATAAACCTCTCATCTAAAATAAGCTAAACAAATGTCAGTTAGTCTTGCTGTGTTTCAGTGTCTTGAACAAAAAAAGGATATTCGGAATAAAAACATCAATGAGGGTCACCTAGTGTTTTTAAGTTAACTAAAATGGATGGTAAACAAGAATTGCATGAAGATTTAACCATTTTGTTACAGTGGACATCTCTTTTTTTTTTCTAGTTTCTTTGTTTTCATTCATTTATCCATAATGCTTCCCGAGCCTCCCCTGCAATGGCTGCTAATTAACTTCCAGAATTATGCACATTTTTAATCTCTAATGTTGAAAATCATATAAGTTAATATTATTCTCTCTCATTCAGCAGCAATAAAAATGTTAAGAAAATGATCTGATAACATCCGTAGAAAGAAAAGTGCAACTATTCAGTTATGACACATACTGACAGTTGATTTGTATTGCAGAAGTTACCTAGGGGAAGAAAATAGTAAAACTGGGGTTAAGTCATAAAAAATAACTGAATTTCACATCCTGAATTCCTTTCACTTACATAGAAAATTACTTAAGCATATATTTCAATCAGTAGGTAGAGTAAACAGAAACTGCAAAAAACTAATTTACTTTTGTTTGTTCTTACTTGTCAACACTTGCTATCTGTCTCTTTTTAGCTCTTTTCAAAATTACATGAAGCCACAATGTTCAGTCATCTGTTCTTACTACATTGTACCAAATATATCTTAATCTTTGTCTCCTAGACTGATCTGAATTATTTGACAGTAGGCATTTGTCTAAAAAAATCCCATTTCCATATTCCAATAATAATCAATCAATAAATCAATCAAGTTTATGTGTATAGAATATTTAATCAGCAAGTGCTTTACATCATGAAAACACAAAATTAAAAGTTATAAAAACGACATACTAATCAATTGAGAAACCAGTCACAAAACAGGGTTGACTTAGATAATAAAATTACTTTAAACTTTTTTAACAATTGTTCTGAATTTGGTTCAAACCACCTTACAGCATTTTATCGCCATCTAATGGTCAGTTTTATCAAAATGGGCCTAACTTGGCTAATTTATAAACATAATCTCCACATTTAGATTTATGTTACATCGTAAATTCAAAATAATTATGTTTGCTTGATTTAACATGCATTTTACTGCAAAACTCCAAATAGTTACTGTTTTCATATAGTTGTACAAAAAATTCAGGAAGTTAAAGGACAATATTTTGGAGTCATGTGTGAAAGGAACAAATCTTTATAAATCGTTTCTAATATGTGAGGCAACACAATATACAGTTTTTAAAAGAAACATTTGATGTTGATCCTTCTGAGGTCTTGCTGTTTTGATCCGGAGCAGATTACTAAACGTCATTGATAACTCCTCAGTGCTTACTCTGTTTTGATATGAATTGTTGATAATGACTCATTATTTTACATTTCAGTGTGCTTCAAGTTAATGAGAACATTTTCTGAAAAAGCTGCTATCTTGCTTCAAAAGCTTAAAAACAAAAAGAGTCTGCTGTATGCACTTCTCCCAGGGTGCTGGAAATATGGCCCATGTGATCTGAGAAAAATGAAGACGGTCACATGGTCACATAGGCAACCTTAGGAGTGAAAATCAGCAAATAATTCTTATAATGCAGTTTTACAGATTAAAGCAGGCTGTGTATTTTAAAAACTTGCTGCATTAAAGGTTGAAACAAAGGTCACCGGGGATGTAGTTGATAAAACCACAGACAGTAACTTTTTTGATTTTTTTTTGTTTTTTCCCCAAGTTTGAAAAACACAGTAGCTCAACATTCAAATGAGTAACACCTAAACTAAGAAAAAACTATGTGTACATTATTCATTACACTTTTATGGTTTATAAGCCTGGTCAATGTGCCTTCCGGTGCAAATCTGTTCAAAAACATGTTTAGGTCTGCCTACTTTAAGAAAATATATTGAGCAGGGTATTCATCAACAGATGTTATTTTTCAAACTTTACCATAGTTCTTATAAGCGAGAACCTTCCATGAGATTTTTTGACGTCCTGCTGTATTTTATTTTATGCCACACAGAAGTACAAGAGAAACAGCAAGTGATGTGTCAGAAGTAGAAAACACAATGTCATGGTACCATCAGTTTGCAAGTTTTAAATCTTGAGTGTGTTTGAAAATCTGCCTGTTTTTTGTCAAATATTTTCTCTGTTCCGACTACCTTGCATTTCTTACTGATGTATAAAACATCCCAAACAGAATCCCATACCTTACTTACTCACATTCTTTAAACTTTAATCTTACATTCTATAAAAGGCAAAAAATAACAAACAAAACTCAGAAGGAACTCAAGGATTCTGCAGCTTTTCACGAGAGCTGGTAGACGTCTCCAACATTTAAGCTATTCAAACAGAGATGAATGCATAAAAGTCATCATAAATGCAAAGCTCATGAATTGTAAATGTCTCATAAAAGGCTTAATGCTTAAGTATTTGGATGAGATCGAGAATGTAAGTTCTACTTCAAAGAGAAAAAAGTAATATTGTGAAGTGTGCTTTAAGATTATAGATTCAGCTTTGAACACCTTTCCCAATCAGTACGCCTCACCTTCTTATGAAAAGTCAAGAATTTTAACAACAGAGGTTACACTCTAGCGCTTTGCTTTAAAAACTGTCTAAAATATAGATTTGTTATTCAAACTAACCTGCTCCCGCAAAGATTCCCTGCTTTAAATGATTAAAGACTATAATATTTCTTAAGATAGAACTCATGTTTTTTGCATAAAAAGAACGAGAGAGAAAAAGAAAAGCTTAAAGAAAAAGCCGTGAGAAAGTGCTTAAACAATAAGGATCGAGCAAAATGTCTAAATGTGGAAAGAAGAGGCCATACAATGCCCAGAGAGGTTAAAGAGGTCAGAATCAGTGATTATGAAGTAATCTACACAATGGTGCATTTTGTTTCAGTTTCTAATGTATAATTTTGTACAAAATGTTGCAAAAAAGCATATTTGAAAAGCATTTAGAGCCCTGCACCTTATTCACTCTTTGTGGTGCTACAGCCACCATCATTATTCTTTCATATTTCAATTTAAACCAACATAAAGTAGCATAACGGGGAAGTAGAAAGAAAAGGATACATGCTTTTCAAATAAAATCTGAAAAGCACTCCATCTACACAAACAATATAGTTCATAAATAAAAATAAGATAAAAAAAAATTTCCTTTCAAGTCACCTAGTCAGTACACAGAGTCCACCGTGTGTCAATAAATCTCAGTGTAAATACAACTGTTGTCGCAATGCCTCAGTGCTTTGCTGCTGACCATTAAACAGAGAACAGTTAAGTTGTGTCAGCTCAGGGATAAAGTTAGGTTGTAAAACAATATCCCGAGTTTGGACTATCTCCGTAAGTCACGTTTTAACTTTGATTCATCAAGAGCTAGAGTATGGCACAACCAAGGCCATTACTTTACAAAGATTATTAAGCAAAGAGACATTTAATCTGTGTACAAAAGTAGTAGAAACATACCAAAATACTTGTGTCAAAATACATTAAACAAATTGTGGTAATGGATCCAGATATTCATATCACACGTTCAGATTTATTTGTTTTTTTAAAACATGTATTATTTCCTTTTTATTCAGCTCTTTCACAACCTTCTTTATTGGACTGTGTTATAAAATTGGAAAATGATGCATTGAAATTTGTGGTTGGAATAATGTACAAAAAATATAAATGAATTTCCAAGGTGGTGTGTATATTCCACAAAAAGACAGTTTTCTTGTTTCTTGTGTAGACTCCAAAATTACGTCAGTTTTACAATCAGAAATCTTTTTTGCCTATTGATGCTACAACTAGTTGCAAGATCTTCTGCCAACTCAATAATTTTAACAAAGTTGCTCTTGCCATCAAATCTAAAACCTGTTACTTCCTGTATCCCACATATTTTTTTGTATTTTCAAGAAAGTAGAAGTTTTAATATTTTCAGAAAACAAACTACTCCATAATGCATCCTTAAAATCATCTCTGAATATACAGAGAATTTGCAAAACCACAAAGTGTTTTCACCTTGGCCAAGGTTTTCTGTGAAGTACCCTGCACTCTCTGTTTAATTGGTCCAGCATTGTCTGGTTGTGTTTTTGTCCTTGGCTAAACTGAGTGTGGGTTTTTTACTCAAGGGAGACAGGATAGGATGCAAGGGGATAGAGGGAACCATTGCTAAAGAAATACCTGAGACAATGATTATCAGACTAATAAAGATAATTTATGAAAGTAGTTGAAAACGGATAATAAATTGCGGGAATGTCAGAGTCAATAATGAGCAAAAAAATATGAAGAGTTTACAACAAAATGCACCATAAGAGCATTAAGAAGTGGGAAAATGTGATAGAGAAAAAACCTTGGATTAAAAAGCTTAAGCGGAGGAAAGAGGCACAGGAGCAGCAACCAGGTGAGAAAGAAGCACAGCAAGATAAAAACCAGAGGAAGGATAGATGAATGAATGGGGCGGAGAAGAGGAGCTCAGATGGAGCAAAGCCCCAGCATGTCGACGGTGGGAGTTGCTGAGGTGGAGATAATGCCCCTGGACTCTGGGCTCAGAGACATGTAGAGGTGTAGCTTGCAGAGGGTCCGTGATAAGGCAACCAAGTCTTTGCTGACTGCCACAAACTGTTCTTTCTTTCCTGCTGGGGAGGAGGAAACTTTACACTGTCTGAGCTACAGAGAATACTACAGATTTACTCCTCCTGAGGCAGAATTTTGGTGCTTTAATACACCAGCTTTAAAGATATGGGAGAATTGATGGAGATTTTTCTCTCTATCATCTCTAGAGAATCTAAGGACCCAGCAGTCTTTCTGTTGTAGCTATCTTCAAGTCTGTGTGCTGCAAGCATTTACGTGCAGAAGAAGGAGGAAATCATACAGCCTTCCTACAACTTTCAGAATAAATATTTTATGTTACCTTGAGCACTGAAATCAAAGCTTTTTACTGGTAACATGTAAATGTTTGCCAATTTTCTCAACTTTTGACTCTTGCACTATACCATGTTAATACAAGAACTGAAACAATTTTAGGCTTTATAGTTTTAATCTTTATGATGAATACATGGCTTAAACGCTTTATAATTAAAGCAATCTGTGTTATGTTTTCAATTTTCCTCTTATCAATTTTTGGTGCAAAGGGGCAAAGTACTATCACTGTACTGTTATAAGAAGCTTATGGGACTGATAACTTACAAAGTAAGCAAGATTTAAAATAACTCGAGGTCAGCAATAACATTAAACCACCTGCAATATAGGTCTGCTGCTCAGTTCAGTTTTGTCTCATGTGGGCAGAACTGCTCAGACGTATAAGAGGTCACACCACTGGTGTGTTTTGTTGTCTGAGCCTGAGTATTGTGCGGTCAGGACTGCGTCCAAATAGGTTTGAAAAAATAAACACCACTTAGCCAATCAGAATATGTTCCTTACGATCAATGTCCACCCCAACGCACCTATATGTGTTACTCATTAGTACCATTAGGGGTCGCTTTGGTAATGGGTATGGCTTGTGGCTAGTAAAAATGCAGTGTTAGTTACATTTATGGGAAAAGGATAATCCAAATAAACCAAAACAGAAAATTGAATTGAAATAATGGGATTAATAAAGTTGTCTGTCTGTCTATTTAATCAGTATGCAATATCACTCATCCATGGTGGTATTTTGGCTTCACTGTACATGGTATGAAAATAAATATTATTTGTTGAGCAAAAAAGTGAGTAAGAAAAAAACTGTGATTAGATTTTAATAATATTAGAAATAATCCAACAATAATTTTATTCTAGTTGACATTTTTCCATAAGGTGGTTTGGTGCAAAAACCATAAAATAAAATAAAAATAAAAATTACTGCTTACATGTTGTTTTCTGTGGTTTCAGTGCCGAGACGTAGAGCAATGTTTGCCCATTGTGGTAAAAAATAAAAATAAAAAAAAAAATTAAATAACATGTCTGCAATGTAAGAGTTAACTTCTTTAAAAAAGAAGAATTTTATCAAAAATCTTAACTTTATTCATCTATTTGCTCATTAATTCTCCTGTTTGTAAACATTTAATCCTCTGGTAGCATATAGAAAGTTTATTATTAAACTTACATAACTCTGCTAGATATGCATATTAAATTAATATTATTTACTTGGGGAAAAAAAGGTCTGTTACATGTTCTGAAAACAATTTGTATTTTTTTCTTTGATTTGTCAAGTCGAGGGAAAATATATATATTTTTTTTTTTCCCTAAGACAATATATTGCACCACTAGATGGAGACAACCACTAGCCTTCAAGAAAGAAGCTGGCAAGAAGATTTAAGTTTCTTGTGGAGAATGGGTGTGGGTTAATAGTTTTTCTAAAATCTAAATTTCATCACCAAATGTCACATAGTCTGATTTGTTTTGTAACCTTAAACATAATAAGATTAGGTGTTCACTTCCTTCATCAAGAAGGGTGACATAGTGTTTGTATTTATGTGGACAATTCAAAGAAATTAGTTCTTACTGTACATTTGGGACTGAGGCTTAAAATTGAAAAGAAAACCACATTTGATTGTAAAGACGCAGTTGTGTTACACTAATAAGCAAGTTACCAGTCATTAATGAAATGCTATTACAATGTCAATAAAATATGTTTCAATAACAAAGCGAACTCTCAGACTGGTGTGTTAGGGGTTAGAAGCAAAGTGAAAGACATCGAGGGATGTAACGCTCAGGGACTTTCGTTCAAGGACAACATGATAGTCTGACTTCCCCTGAATCTGACACAGCCTCACGTCCCTCAGCTACCAAAAGCTGTTTCACTTCCACAATGTCTTTTGGTGAAACATTTGCAACACACATTTTCCACCCCTGCCAGTCTGGATCAGTCCTGCTTCTCTCTAGCATTATCAATGGACGATCACAAAGAGATATGCATAATAAAGCAATGTAATGTAAGCCACCATAGGACATAACTATGAGAAAACAGCCTCATCCTTTGAAAAGAATTAGTACAAATGTCATGATTCTGTGTTTATTTTTGATTGTTTATTCCTGAAATTTATATCCTTTGTTCACTTCCACTACAGTGTGAAAAAAGAGCTATCTGTATCTCAGCTTCCCCCATCATGTTTCTGTTCTGTGAAAAACAAAAACCTAGAAAACAACAACACTTGGCAGATGATTCATCTGACTATCTGACAGATAGCTGCTAAGCACTGTTTTTTTTCTTGCATTCTAAATGTTAAAACATGTCAGAGATAATAAATACATTAATACATTTCTTATGATTATAAAATAGTTGATGTAACAGATTTCAGATAAATTTTCATTTTAACTCAAGATCCCTTTGCCTTTCTTGAGTAACTTTGATGCCATCTGCTGGTTTTCTTTAATGGGAAACTGTTTACTCTCTCGCAACTTATGATCAACTGAATATGACAATTGAATTACATTGCAACAAACTGGATTAAATTGATTTATGTGGAACTGTAATACATCAGGTATGAGTTGGACCTGCTTGTAGGACAATTCAGGTGAACTTGTGCTACACACTGAATGACCACATTAGTAGCAACACTGTTAGCGTGTTGGGAACACTCTTTAAAAGACTTTGGTGTAGAATGATATGACAGCATAAGGAAGTTGCCAGCCTCACCTACATATGTCGAAGGTTTTCTTATTGGACTGAAATCTTGTGGTATACAATAAACTCAGTGTTGCATTCAATAAACCAGAATGAGAAGATTCAAGCTTTGTGACTTGGTGACCTGTTGGCTAATACATGTAAACATGCAGCAATGCTCTGGTAGGCAGTAGCACAGAAATGATTCTCAGTTGGTTGCAAAAGACCCAAAATGTAATATCTCCCACTATTATAAACCAAAACTAGCAGCAACAAGAAAAAATGTTTTTACTGCTTTTATGTTGTTTTCACCAAATTTCGATCCTATTGTTGTTAAAAAGTAATAGAACAGGGCTTCTTCATAAAGTGGCAGATAACTGTATGAATGAACTAAAGTTACCAGGTAAAAAAACAAAAAATTTACAACTGTCTCTTCAAGTGGATGATAATGTTGTCTGATGATTCAGATACCAGTAAGTTTCAATTCATCTGAGTCATCCACAGAGATGTGGCGCCAATTTTAGCTAACTCTGTGTTAGCTGTGATGAAAGATAAGCCAAGTGTATCAGATGAGCCACCACTTTGCCCTGACAAGCAAGAGCAGAGCACACAGATGCATGAGCAGACAGACAATAATTCCAATTTGAGTAAAACTGCAATTATCAATTCTGTGAATTTTTAAATGTACAAAAACATAATTTACTAAGCCATGGAAGATATCGCTCTGTTTTATTTTACAACATTTGATTTTCTGTGTTTACATAATTACATAATTATATGTTAAAGTCTGCTCATATTTTATCAACATAATAACTCTGTCTTGATGTCTGTGTCTTAGGGTTTTTCAGACTTGTCTGGTAAGCGTATGCACATGTTAAGTGAAAATAATCTTTAGTCCTTTTCAAAAAGACTAAAAGAAATTTTTTTTGCAAAGAGGAAGCCATCAACCTATCTGCATATTTCTGCAAATATGGCTCTTCACAAACAGTTTTTCAGATTATTTGTGTTACAAACAAAAGTGAAACTGCTGCTCTTCAACAGCCTATGGTGCTCTTTCTGCTCATCTGTTTTGAGTGTTAAAAATCTCTCAAAACGCACATCTTTTCAGTCCATCAAACTTCTACTGTTGAAATGTATCATGACTTTCCATTATTATGTAAGGCTAATGTCACAATAACTTTTCTGAAAACATACAAAAGTTGATCCAATATAGTTGACTGATGAAAGAGGGATGTTGCTCAGACTCAGGGGAAATTTTCATGTTAGGGACATATTGACAGTATGCAGAAGTTGCTTCTTAGAAAATCACTGAGTGAAACAAATATTACCACAGAATTCTTTTAATTTCTAATTGGTGAAATGAAATGAAAGCTTTTTACAGTCATCAGGTGGTTTCCTATTTTCATTTTTGACACATTCGAGGAGCAGAATAGAGTGTAAGGTTGTACATTCACTATATAAAGTTGTTGAAAGGAGGTGGGTTTTGCCAGTTTCAAAAATCATTGCAGAAAATATTCAGGTCATTGACTTGGAAATAGTTTTTTTTCTGGGCCAATACACCTTTCTTTTGGTTGACTTACTGCTCACATCTCAGATATGAATGATTCTTCCGAGACATTGCCCCAAACTGGAGGAAGCTTTTCTTTACGAACCTCATGACAACATCAAGAAACTGATTTTCTTAACAACTGCGTCACACCCTTACACCACAAGGATCCTCTTCCTCATTTAATCGTGAGAGAGGAGCTTAAAGCTTTTGTAAATATGCCACTGGTTAGTTACCATTTCACGAAAGATCAGAGCATCGTTTTTTTGTTCTCTACACTTTAAAGCTCACAATAAGATCCTTTTGGTTTCTTGTCTGACCTCAATATTTTGTTTGATGACCATGTTCAGACATGTCTGTTACAAAAACACTGTCAGTTCATACCTGTCTAGTTTATGTATTTTTCACTGTTGGAATTCATGATCTCACACTGAAACACAAAGGGAAGATAAAAAAAATATTTTGCAATAAAACAGGAAATAGATGCTAAGAAGACCTTAAGATGAGGTCACGTTGAAGCCAAAATATGGTTTTAATGGGTGTTTATTTGTGTATTTGATCTTGATTTGACTAATTTGCAGAGTGCTTAGACTTACCATATTATTTCTGTATTTACAGTTATATTTTTGCTGTTGCATTCTTGTGATGTGAGGGTGTGGAAGACTCAACATGGAGCAATTTAAGTTGAGACAGATTTCAGAAAAATAATTATTCTTTATGCAAATTAAATCCTGGTAGTCATGTGCCCCTGCAATGTTCTTTCAGAGCTTCATCCTCTCCGTGTAACAATCAACTCTCTCACAACAGTACTGAGTGAGAGTTTTTTCTGGATGTTGCAATTCTAGCTTCACAAGAGAAATTTTTTTATGGCAACAAAACTTACATTTTTTGGTGATACTGAGGAAGCGCCTTACTGTCAGCTCACACCCGGCACAATATTAAAATGCTTGTTTCCATCCGTCAGTACGATGTACATATCTTACCATTCTCTTTACTTTTCTCACTAAATATTATTACTATAACATAGCAAGAGAAAAAATGATGAAATTAGTTTAGAGTGATAAGTTGAATCAAGCTGACTTTGACTTTTGGTTCTTGATTTGTGACTAGACAATCATTTTTGTGCATCTTTTAAACTTTTAGTTTTAAGTTCAACTTAGTCTGCTATTGGACAAAGCAGTTTTGCTTGGTCTAAACCTATCTGGGTCAAAATAAGAGCTATAAAGAGAAATATCAATGGCTCAAGTTTAATGTCCATGAGGTCTTGGTATGTCTTCCAAGTAGCAGTCAGGTCTATTGCTTAATGGGTTTCTGAAGAAAGATATTCCCAAACCATGATTTAAAGAGTGAGTTGCACTGTTAGTTCTCCTCAATACAGAATGTTATACAATGGCTAAAAGTCTGGAATGACCAGTGTACCTTCTTCCACATGTTTTTTGTTTCTCCCATGTTGTTTGTGACAAAGAGCTTTCAGGAACTTTCTTCTTTACACTTTTCCATAGATGCCAGATTCACTATATGCATGACTGATGGCTATCCTGTCCACAGATCTCCTCATCTAAGCTGTGAATTTCTCCAGATCCTGAAGACTTACAATTGTCCTCTCTTCTGTGTGTTTGAAAATGTGTTTTCTTCTCATATCAGGTCAATGGCAACATAAAAGCTTGCAGTTGTGTCATGTAATTTTCCTTTTTTCAGAAAGTGAATATTACTGTACAACCTAACCTCGATTTAAACATGTAAGGGATTTGTATGTATGCTGCTGTGTTTATTGTTCTTAATGTTGCTGGGCTGCAAACTGAAGACAGTTTTATTCATTGATTTTATTTTCAGGCATCAGGACCAGAGCATTATGGATATCCAGATGAGCACTACCTGAGCAGAGTCAAGAAGGAGCTGAAGGCTAAGGGCATCCAGTGAAGTTTTTGTTTAACAGTAAGTGAATTTTTAATTCCAGAATCTGACAAATTGAATCTGAATAAAAATGCATATCATACTCTTTAGATTTCTACGTGTAAAGGTGAAAATTGAGAACCTCCATTCCCCTCCACTTATGTTCTACCTTGTATTGGCTTATCCCAATAAAACCCAAGAAAATACATTGCAATTTGTGTTTCTACCATGACAAAATGGTAAGTTATTTTGCCAGGCCTTGGAAATAGATCTATATAACCCTGCCCAATGACCAAATCTGAACACTCATGAGCTGTGTGGATGTATTATTTTATAATGGGACCAAAATCTCAAAAGTTGTTCATGAATTAAAATATCACTCAATAGGCTAACTCTGAGGTTAAATCATCGATTGGTTGTAAGTTCATTAAAATTCAAAGCATACATCATTAATTAACAGTTTAGTTTTATTTCTAAACTTTTACTTTTAAAATAAAATTTTGATTTTAAAGTTCTAGCATTGTTTTAGAAGTTAAGGTTTTGTCTGACATACACAAAGTTTGAGTCTAAAAATAACCACACATCTGACCTCATAAAGAAAAATAATCTAATTATCTATCATTTGCTCTTGAGCTTGTGCATGTCAGATGTCTATCTTTGTTCCTTCATGCTGTCAGTGGAATGCATTAATTGTTTTGTTGACTCAAAACTTTGCAGAGCAGAATGTGACAAGGAAATTGTTACTTGACATTCTAAGAAGTGTAACGTCCCTGAAAACCTATGAACGAAAATTTTATAGGACATTGTTCAAATTTTTTTTGTAGAACTTATTCAAAGTTACTTCATACTCTTATTCTTGTGAAACGAGTTTCTATTTTTAGTAACACTGGCAAATTTATTAAGACTCATTATTGCATTTTTTAGGTACATAAGCAACCATAATAACACTTAATGAAGCAGAAGTTCAAAATGGCTTCATGCTCTTCATCTCCTCACGTGGGAGAAGTTATTTGGAAGTTTCTATTGTTAGTTGCAGTTGGGAAACTTTTTGAAAACTAATTATTGCATTTATTTTTAGAAACACAAACAACCATAATGACACTTAATGAAGCAGAAGACATAGTTAATATTTTGCAGGTAATTAAATGTTTTGCAAAGCAGCATTACTTGTAAATTATGAGCACGTTAAGGTTTAAGGCATTTGAATACGTATAATAATGTTAAAAGTCACGGGGCTTAACTATCACGTGAAACCCTGTCACGTGACAGTTTAGGTAGACCTAAATTCTAGCTGGTGCACTTAGGAAAAAAAGTTAGACCTACCAATGGAACCAGTAGAAAAAGTTAGTTTAGAGCCTTGCTAGAACCTATATGACAACCTGAGGTGGGGAGTGTAGCCACAAATTGTACTCAAGTAAATGTAGCACTGCTCCAGCATGTTTTCATTCAACTAAAAATAAAAATTCATCCAAGAAATTACTCCTAAAAGTAAATCTTTTTCCAAAAAGTTAGTCAAGTAAAAGTAACTGAATAAATGTATCTAGTTATTACCCAACTCTGATGACAATATTAAGTAGGCTTACAAATGTTGATGTTACAATTTGTTGGAAGATATGAAACAAAATAGAAATGATCAAATACAGATGCAATCAGAAAGGGAGCAGATAATGATCTACCTTATTCAGTAATTGGTGATCTGTGACCTCTTGATCTTGCCAGACTGTATGTTTCTCTTGCTATTAGCTATAAACCCATGACTTTGGAAAAATAGTCCTGTACATCATGAACCATGAAATACATGTTGGCTTTCTTTCTTAAGGAAAATATTTGTGATGACGTCATCCACTATTATGTTTTGGAAACTTCTCGTTCAATGCCATTCATTACACTAGGTAAGGCATGAGGAAGGTGCAAGATGCACTGTTTCTGTCTTCGGAGATTTGTTCTGATCTCATTGTTCTGCTATCAGTGGTTGTCACTGTTTTCCACTACTGAATCAGTATTCATAGAAACTTCTCGGCCTTCTGCGTGTTGCCGAGAAATTTTGAAATTTTTCAAGCCAGATGAATAGTTGACACTGGACTGGTAATAAATGAATGTCCACATTTACTTGTTTTGGAGCTGGAGGTAGAGCAGGTTTCTAATTGGTTCTATGAAAAAAAAAAAACATAACTGGTTTGATCTTTTCATAGCACGTGAGCTATGCATAGCATGTGAGCTATGCATTGCACGTCACGTTATGTCACGTTTATCTTGTCAATGAGGATCTGAATCCAGAAAACCAGTTTATCAACCATGATCACAGTGTTTGTCTTCCATTCCCATTGCCTGACTTTCACTTATGTATTATATGGATCCTGTTTTAATCAATGAAGATTTATGAAGGTATTACAAAATTTTGACCACAACTTGTGATGCACATAAGTCACGATTTAGTCATGTGAACCAAACTTTTAATAAGAATTTTAAAAAATTTTAACATCGTAGTTGCTATTTTTAGAAAAAAAGTGAAGGCTTTGTTCCATGCCTTCAAATCTTTTTTTAGGCCTCTGACACATGCATTGTGGAATTTTAGCTTTTAACTTCCTGCAAAAGTTAGCAGCTTTGGATTGTCCTTAAGTTACCATGGTGAGCCTGTTTCCTTTGAGCCAGGTGTTGAAAGTGGAAAAGATTTGTGCAAACTTGGTAAGTGGATGCTGCTTAAAGTATGCTTGTGTATATTTTCAGCCATCTTAGGCATATCTACCACAACAGGCCTAAGTCAAAGGAAACTGGACATTCACTCAGGAAAACTGATTGAAAACCACATGTTTTTAGAATAATTGGTACAAACAGGTCTTAGAACAGGCCATTGTTTATCTAAACCAGAGTATGAAGAGCTCCAAAATGCAACAGGATGCCCTTTTTTGGACATGCAGTGTCATCTGTGAAACTTTGTGTTTTTCTATTGAATAATCTTCATTTCTTTAAAGACTCAGACTAATTGACACATCAAAAGAAGTTTGTCCCGACTCCCAATTATGGCAGGAACATCCCATCTGCAATATCAGTTGACCATTTGGTTGGAAGATTGAGAGGAGAAAAGCCTGCTTGTGTTTTTCAGCTCAAAACCTGTTCTTCGATACATGCATTTTTTGTATAAATTTTGCTCTCATTTTCTCCTATTAATTCTTTTTTTTTCTTCCTTGTTACACACATTTCCTTGTCTGAAATTTTCATGCAAATATGAGAGTTGGTGTTGCAGAGGGTGCACAACATAGCAACAGGTGCCACACTAACTGTTGGTGCCAGGTCCAGCAGCTAAAATGGCCACAAATTGTTGATCTCATGGCACAGCTCTTTGCTCAATCTCTCCATATAATATTTTTCTCAGATCTAGAGACTACAAAAACACACTACTAGGCCTGTTGCAAGAAATAAAACCTTTGTGCAATTGAATTTATTCAAGACAAGTAAATTTCTATCCCTGAAAAACACCAAGGATTAATTTCTCCTAAGGGCAAATAGAAATGTAAAAAATTGCACAAAAAATTGGAATGAAAAGGAAATAGCAAATCAGGAAAACAGAATAAATGGACTTTTCTTTCTAATCAAAGGATTTTAGAATATTTATTTCTGTGCTTTTGACAGACAGTACTAATTGCAGTTTGTGGTGTAAGGCTTGGATGCTGCTGTTCATGAAGCATTTAACAAACTGTTTTTAAGTTAGTCTGAATGCCACATCAGTTCTGAAGATCTGTACCAAATAGATAACTATTTTTATTATCTGTATATAAATAGATAATTATGTTAATTTATATTTAAATCACTTGACACTAATCAGATATCCTTGCTGGGATAATAAGTTGGACATAGGAGGAAATTCAATTCATAAATGTTTAAACATGAAAGCTGCTTACCATGTATGGTTTATTCCACCCCAAATCCACTTTCCATAACCTGTACATAAAGTGTACAGATGGAGGCAGAGGACAAGTGAGCATCAGATTAAACATTCAAGATCCAGGAATACATAAGGGAGATGGCCCAAAAAGATGAAGTTCTTAGTGTTTCATATAATGGAAACTGGAAGAGAAAAATATGGAGGAACCATCAAAGGAGGAAAAACTCTTCCATGGTATGAATCACAGTAAGATAGGTGACATGACCAAACCATCGTGTAGAGACAGCAGATCTGAAGGACATCACAGATCACAGCAGCACAAAATAGACCTTGAGCACCTGAGTAATAGACCCCCAGATCTATCACACCAGATAAGATAAGATAGGTTCTGGCTTTGCAAAACGCCTCCAGGAGCAAAACAGCATCTTACAGCAGAGAGTAAGATACAAAGTAGGGAAGGAGGAAGGAATATATAGAATGTCGTAACCAAGAGGCTGGTGTAGTTTGTATTCTGTCCGGAAAAGAAACTCGAGACCCCAAGGTCAAATCACCACCCAAAGTGGTGGAGAATGGCTGAGCTAAGATCCTTTGGAACTTCCAGATTCAAACAAACAAAATGGGAATGGCCAACCAAACTGGACAAAATGATCACTGTAGGTGAGAGTAGTTATTTTTCACAACTTTGAGTGGACTGTGTTAGGTTGTGTGTGGGGTGGCATTCAGGCAAGAACTACCAATCTCTATGTATGCAATAGCACAGTTATACATTTCCTGTTTTAGGAAGATAGTTGCCAAAATGTATAAATAAATATGAGTAGAAAACTTTGTCTATATCTTTTTGTCATAATGAATGTTAGGTCAGCCTCAATAACTCTGTCATCAGACTACCATCTAATTTTTTTTAGATGATGTAAAAGAAGATATCATTTAAGTTTAAAACAGCAACACAAGCTCAATGAACTTTTTCACAATGACATCATGTGCCTTTAGTGATTTGCATTCTCTGAATTTTCCCATGTACATGTGTAAAAGTACTGTTCTGTGAAGCGTGCAAAATAAAGGGTGTTGGCTCATAAAATGTGCAGTCCACAGTCTCATGTATACATCTGCTATTGCTCCTGTTTCTCTAGAAGGGAAAGTTTGAAATAAACCCACCAACCTTCCTCTAACCACAAACTTACTACACCTGACCGTTAAGCCCTCTGAGGGTATTCCTAAAAACTGAACACACACACAAAGTGTGTCTTTCAATTTTCACTCATTCTAACCTTAGCTAATCTCAATTCACACCCTAACCTTAAACCTAACCTCTGACCCAAAAACAGCACTTTTTCATATGGAGCCCATGGCTTATGGCCCTGTATGGAGTTGTCAGTCTCCACAACACAGTATGTGCTAGGAACATAATCCTTACACCATATCAAATACAAGGCCACACACACACACACACACCCCTCCACACCCACCCTACCAACAGGGGACTCTCAGCCCATTCTGCCAAGAGGGGACTTCTGTTTCTAGTTTGTTGAAAAAGTAAAAACCCAAAATAAAAATGTAATTTAAAGCTCTATTACCATCATAGAACTGAAGATTTGACTTTTAATCATTTTTAAAGAAATTGCCTTAATCTGGACCTTAATCTCTGAGCAACATTTACATATCAAAGTGGGAACCTTTACATACTGCAATAGAATTGTCTGTACCCAATTTTTGACCTAGAGTACTTGCTTACTACAACGAATTCCTTTAATTCTTCTAAAAACTTGATGATTTAACTTGAGTGATATTATTTAATTAATTATTTTCAATACAAATGTTACCCAAAAAGTTCAATTATGGCCACATTTGACAATGAATAATATTTTGAATACCATACAATGATGGCATAAATTAATAACAAGGTCTGCAGTATCAACAATAAATATATATTTTTAATATAAATTTTTGTCTCTTAATGTAGTAAGTTGCTCCTCTGTCTTTAACTATTCAAAGTAGTGCTGCCGTATTGTTCTTAGCAGTCAAAGAGGGGATCTTAATTTGCATTACAAAGTAAAGGTCCCCACTTCGTTTCATACTATCATAGCCCCAGACATATAGTTACTGCTTCATGCACTGTAACTGGAGATGTGACTTCAGAAACCTTCAAAAAAAATCTATCTTGTCTATATCAATTTTCTTTTATATTTAGACATTTTGAACCTCACCTTGGTTCTTTGTTCTCATTTTTTTCTCAAATATCTGAGTCAAATATTAATCTATCCTCACTGGATTTTTACAGTCATGAGTCAGTAACAACAGACGCTGAGTCGAATCCATAGTCGTCCAAACAGTTATCTGAAAGGTATTTTTTACTTGCACCAGCAGGCCCTCAACGTCACAGGTGTTTCACTACAGCTGTCAAGTTAAAACTCAGCTCAGGGGAAACTAAACACCATTTACTTATACCACATCATACCATCTGATCTTCTCCTAAGACAATACCAGTGATGTTAAAATGCCCAAGCTTCTGTTTTCCAAGATTCGGTTTAGCGATTTAAAGGATTTATTTCCAAATGTGCAACGACCGAGAAGGTAAGCCAGACAGTATGGTACTGACTACGATAATGTTTTTGTCATTGTTAGTTATTATTTTGAATAGATTTATTTTGATTTGTGTGATAGGATTGATATTGTTCTGAGTCGAAGGAGAAGAAACTACAACATATGGTCTTCAGGTCAAAAATCAAATGATGAAGCTTGTCCTTCAAACCTCAGGTAGTGGTTTTCTAGTTATTTATTATTTCTGTTAGCAATATATTTTGTGTTCATGGCAGTAAAGAGCAATAATAAATATTTTG
Organism: Girardinus metallicus; assembly: GCA_903067095.1. Lineage (NCBI taxonomy): Eukaryota > Metazoa > Chordata > Actinopteri > Cyprinodontiformes > Poeciliidae > Girardinus > Girardinus metallicus. The sequence continues at coordinate 22,533 of CAEGAE010063540.1, read as the reverse complement.
CTACAGCTGGACGACTGACCATAAACTTGATCTATCTCTGGAAAAATGGCTAAAAGATAAAAGTAAGACATTCTAACTTTTCACAAAATGTACCGTTATAATCCTCTCAAACACTTTCAAACATTAAGGAATTACATAAGATACTGAACAATTTTTGACTTTAACCTGTGCTTTTCCAAAGGGTACAGAGCAGCATTCCGTTCTTTCCTGGAGTCTGAGTTCAGTGAGGAAAACATTGATTTCTGGCTCGCATGTGAAGACTTTAGGTCAGCTTCAGACGACCTGAAATGGAGAGCTGAGAAAATCTATGAAGAGTTTGTCAAACCTACAGCATGCAGAGAGGTCAGTTTGACAGTAATTCAGGAGTTCATACTGTACGACAAGAAGAGGAGTGGTCTTCTTGGCCAGAAGTGGGCTCACTGTCATTTTCATTGCCATTTAAATAAATCTTAAATTACTGAACAAAGCATTGTGTCAACACAATGATCCAGAACAAGAATGAAGTTACATTCAGCTGGAAGACTGAATGTAACTTCAGCGAAGTGAAGCACAACATGTAAGCGTTGGATGTCTCAACTTCCAACTCAATTTGTGCTCTGAGTTTCAGTGAAACTTTGATATTTATTTTAAACAATGCCTTGAGCAGAAAATGTTTAGATCTACTTCCCAGCATTGTCTTGGCTGTCATTTATTTGTGATTCTATTCACAATCTTTTACTTCTGAGTCAAATGGTTAGTTTTTCATGCTTAACATTTTAGTCATTTGTGTTTTAGCATCAGTTTTTATATACATTTCTTGTTTTATTTGGCTATGTGTTTTATAAAGTGAAGACAAAAAACTTTAAATGGTAAGAACCACACATTTTAGTTGAGACAAATAAAAGGACGCATTGTCTTCAAACAATTAGACAAACACTCGCTTTAGATTATGTTCACAGCATAGTTGAAAAACTCCGACAATAATTTGCTCAGTGTTGTTAGTTCTAAATAAAAAGAATGCTTAAAAATAACACACCTTTCTCAGAGAATTTTATTTAAATTTGGGATTCACTGGACAAGAATAATTCAGTTTTCTGTATAATTTTGTTGGGATTAAAGATAAAGAGATTTTCTTGAACTTTTATTACTGAGACATTTTTTACTGCCAGATTAAGTCATTTATCATTTTACCATCTTATCATAGCTGCACTTATCAATTGCACATTCTAAATTTAAACTTTCTTCCTTTTTTCTCTATTAGATCAATGTAGACCACAGCATCAGAGAGAAGATCCAGGAGTCGTTGAAGAAGCCAAGTCATTGCTGCTTTGATGAGGCCCAGAAACATGTCTACATCCTGATGCTGAGAGACTCTTGTCCCAGATTTCTCCACTCAGATGCTTACCTGAGTTTAAAGCACAAATCTAGGACCCATTGGTATATTTAAGAAAAAAATAGGCACTGTTCCCATTTCAGGGGAAAACACTACATCTCAGTGTCAGAGTATATTAACAAGAAGTGTGTACGCTTCTAAAAATGTTTTATGTTTGTAAGAATGTCAAGTAATTGAAAATAACAGCTGAAAGAAAGAGAAGTTATATGATGGCAATGTGCATTGAAGGACAACGTCGTGCATGTTTATGCTTGTTCAGGGTTGGTTGAAGTGCTGCATGTGTTGCTCGAAAGTCTAAGTATGTCGGGAGAGATTATGGAGAACAATAAAAGACTAACATATGTAAACAATGTCATAACATTCCTTTGTTTTTTAAATGAGGAATTGTTTACTTTTACAGTTTATTTCTTAATTTTGATTTTTTTCTCTCTTTTTTTGGATGCAGACTATTGAAATTCCAGCAAAGATTGGGACTTGAGTTTCAGTCAAATAGCATGAAGTTGTAAGCACAAGAACTTAATACTCACCTGAAACAATGATCTGGGACTTCAGTCTTATAATCAATATTTATCTCATAATTAGGAGTGAAAAAATGTCAGTAAATGTACCTTTCAGTAGATAATTCCTGCTCCTCGTTGTTATGGTGTATACAAAAACATGGTTGTCATGGTGATGTTACAAAATTAGCATGAGCTCAATAGTCAAGTCAAATCAAGTTTATTTTATAGCACATTTCAGCAACGAGGCATTCCAAACTGCTTTACTCCATAAAAACATAATACAGCAAAAAAATTTGAAACAGCAATAAACATTACATTTAGTCAAATGCCATGATATGGATATATCTTCCAGTTATTATGATTCATAGGCAACTCTAAACAGGTGAGTGTTTAGCCTGGATTTAGAGGAACTCAGTGTTTCAGCTGTTTTGCAGTTTTCCAAATGCATTTAAGAACATATTAAGCATAATGTTTGTCAACAATACATAAAATCTGAAGTAGTTAGTTGCAGCTTCTAAGTTCATTTGTTTTAATTCAATGTTCACAGTAAGAGAACCATAGGACGAAACTTGGGCTGAGATGCACTTATTATTGTGTAAAAGGTTGGGTTTGATTTGTTAGCCAGAAAATACTGGGCTGTGGGAGATTAAAGATTCAAACTGAACATTAAATTAGATCACTCTGCATCTTTAAAAAATTATAATTTAACTTACTTTCACTTTATTCTTTTGCAAGTAAGGGAGTGTAACTTAAAAAACAAAAGCCTCCAGGTTCTTCAAAAATAAAATTGATTCTATTCCAGAAATTCAATATTCCCTCTTTATTCATTCACAATTTTGGACCTTGCTCTTAATATTTTTTATGATGTCCTTTGGAGCATAATTACTGTGCAGCCATGAAAACAACACCTTTAAGTGTAGATTTAGTAAATGATTTCCAAATAATTTTTGCTCATCTATTGAATTACAGTCAGGAGAAAAGAGCCTTTAAACACGTTTTGATGCTTTAGTAAAGTAGTGGATACTTTGAATATAAGGATTAATGTGTGTTCGCTATGTAAATATAAAAACAATAATGTTCTTTCAAAGTGGAAAAACTTCCTGTTTTATTCATTCAGAAACCTGACATTTACTGGTAACCTAAGAGGGAGTTCACAACTTGTTGTCAAATTGAATCCTCAAAACATAAAAAAATGAAATGTTTCTCTTCTATATTAATTCTATTGATGGTGATTAGAGTTGATAATCAGGCAAGGTTCAGGCAACTAAACAGTATCCATTTAAAGTTAAAATGTTAACTATAAATAATAGAAAATTGCGATTTGACTTGAACTTGAAATCACTAGTTACATTCTGTAACTACATTATTGTGGTGATTTTTATTTATTCTCTATGAGTGTCTGCTTTTGCAAATTTTCCCAGTGGTCATAATTTCTATTTATATGAATAAATGACTAAGTGCAGACTTAGAGATGCTCAGGAACCATGAAATAGGAGAGGAGTTTCCACTTCTCAGAAAAAGATTCTGTCTTTGGTCTTATGCCTGACATGTTCTCTAATTAGGTTCAGGGATGATTCCATACACAAGTTACAGGGTTTACCAAACTGGAAAAAAAGCAATCCCTCTGTGACCTTTAATCGTGCTCCGTTCTGAACAAGGCTTTCTTCCTAAAAAATGAGCCTAAAAAGGAATACTGAGGCAGCTGAAAATAAGTCAGGAGCTTAAACGACAACACTGCTGGAGTCATCAGACAACCTGAAGCGTAACAGTCAGAATGTACTGCCTTGTTAGGGGAATAATCTCATCACCCCACAGACAATGATGGGGCAGAAATACAAGTGCTTAACTTAGAAAAAGAGACAGTGCGGGGAGTTAGGAAGAAATAAAGGGTCTTTTGTTTAAATAAGTTTAAAAAAAACTCAGAATATTTAAAGAATTTTCTTTTATATAACTTATCAGCTGCACACATTTATCTTAAATGCTCTGTTTACCTTCTAACTCAAAGTGAGATAACTTTTCATCCTCATAAATAATTCAAAAAGTTAAAATACTTAAAATGTCAGCATTAGAATGAAAGCAAGAAAGGACAGTTAGTTTGAGGATATAATTGTAAAATAAATTAAAAAGAAACACATTAAACAACATTATTTATTTTACAGTTACAGCTTAACATTAAAATAAAATATGCATATTTGCCTTGGAAAAAGAAGTCCACTTCTTTAACCTCCAAATCAAAATATTTTTCTCTTATTTGAAATACATATATAACTGTATACTAAGCTAAACCTAACTAAAAATATTTATTTTATATAATATGTCCCAACTCAACTTATTTATTTTCCACACTGCACCGGTTTTGCTTATTAAGATTGCAAAAAGTGAGTGAGAACTCAAAACATTTTGTCCTGAAAGCATCAAACATTGCAACAGCAAACATTAAAGCCTGCTCTAAAGGCAATCTATAAGTTGTACCTGCTTTAACAAAACCAGAGAGTCTGACTCTTTAGAAATGACACTGGGTTGCAATTTAAGGTCTTAGAGGAGAGGAGACATACTGCTGTCTTGGTCAAAATAATGTTATTTGCAAACTTTAACAATCTAATATGATGAAATCCAGCTAGTTTGGCTCTGAAAAGAAAGTTTTAAAAACAAGCTATATATTATTTGTACTAATTTTGTTGCAAAATCTTAACTATTTCAGCATAAAGCATAAAATCTACCACAAACACAGAAATGCACTAGAAGACATGTCCTTTGTTTTAAGAGTTTCTCACTCTGTCATTACACCAGAAAATAATAGCATGTTTTCAATTTTGGAAAAAGAAAAACACACCTTTGTTCCAGTGGATTTTAGACATTTACATCAATGTTTACGCATCGTTTTGCCAGTGATGTCTGAATGGCATTCAAGACAAGTTTTTTTTTTCTATCCTGAATTGCATGTGTGCTAAGGTTTATGCATTCATGAGACATTATTGATTATGACAAAACATGCAGCTTTGTTAAAATCTTAGTTTACAAAAAAAAACAAAATACTGTGTTTCATGGCTGAAGTGGAAATTTCCAATCTGAAATCAAGACCTCAGTGTTTGTATCTGCTGCATGCTGAAAGTTTTTAGGACATTCGTTCAGTTTATGGCTACTGGATTAAAAAACTGGCAATGACCAAAATAAATAAGTGTTTTATGAGCAGCAGAATTTATTTCAAAGCTCTACGTCAGTAAACGTGAGTGCACTGGGGTGTCAAGGGTTGTTCCTGCTAAATCACACAGTTCTCGGATCTCCATCACAAGACATACTGTTCCTCACACACAAACTGCCACTGTTTTTTCATTGCCCAGTTCTTTTACCATGGTAGTTAAAAGGAAGTGAGCAGTGTCAATGGCACTGTGTTACAGTTGTCCCAATTGTGACTTATCAAAATTCTAGAAATCTTAAACAAATCTATATCCACATCAGGTGCAACACTTTTGTGTAAATGTGCAATTAATTCAATATTTAGCATCTCCATGTAACAGCTCAGTGCTTACAGCCATGTTTGGGCAAAAGAGAGAAAGCAGCAAAAGTGAAGCCAAACGAAAGGACAGACTGTAATAGAGCACATATGTCAGTAGGGCTTATTCAATGGTAACTGCCTTCAAAATGTAAAAAAAAATAAATAAAAAAATGCACATTTACAGATGGACTACATAACAATAAATGTAATGGATGAGCATTAATATTATCACCAGAAACAACAACTTAATCTTCATGTGTAAAATTTCATCAGGGAAGTCAAAGGCTGAATGCACAACTTCCTGTTTTCTTTCAAGCAGTAGAATGAAATGGACTGAAGCAGGTGTGTTTTAACTTACAAGAATTTCATGAACAAATGGACGACTAACTTACTCATTAGAAAAACTAAGTATTACCTCCCTGATTTCACAGGACATATGAGGGAATTAGTGGCCAGGTGCCACTCTTCAAATGCATTTGATTAATTTATCATCAGTAACTGCGAAAACCTTTATAAAAACAGACTATTTGTCATTTGTTGGTCAGGCACATGCACTTTTGTGTGAATACAATTAAAAAAAGACAAAAGCAATTATCGCAGCCTGTGAACCTGAGAAAGCTTCGTAAGGCAGTTCCCAAAAAGCTTCAAGTACTATCATGCCGATATTCCAAAGAGTGAATAGCTTGATCAATTCACCCGAAGGTGGGAGTGTCGATTGTTGAGAGAAACTACCAAAACCCCATCACTCTATCTCTAATGCTGCAGGCATAAATTAGCATCTGCAGTGTGTGCTAGCATTCAGGAAGTGGTAAGTGCTGCGGCCACTTCCAAACTCAATCTCATTCTTAGGCTAGATAATAGCAGAGCCTAGCAAGCAGTCATGCAACTTCACACATCCTAAAAAGAATTTTAGCATGTCTCGTCAGAAGAAATTATGTCAGCAACATATTTTTCTAAGTGTTTGTGCTCTGAGCAGTTCCTAAAATTGTGGGCTGAATAAATTGAGTTTCTAAAATTTGAAAGTTGTTCGTTTTATCTCTTTACTGTAAAGATTTTTAGTTAATAGCAGTGTGAAAGGTTGCCACACTATTCTCCACTCAGTCTCAAGCAAACATAGAATTGGTTGTCGTTCAGGTAAAGCCACTGAAAAAGCCTAAAATCTCAACATTTCACAGTTGCATCAGTGGAAGCTATTTCCTCATTATATAGACTTATTGTCCACTTTATGAGGTACATATGCTCCATTTCTTTTCAACAAGAGAGTGAATCAGCCAATCACTTAACTCATCTAGACATCTAAAGATGCTATCAAGATACCGAAGAAGGACAAACTAAGCAACTAAACAAAAAGGAGTGTTGTTGTGTGCAAGAAGATGTTAGCCTATCACTGAAGCTACTCAAACCTAAAATACAGTCTCAATGTAATATATGTTGCAGCACAGAAGTCAATCAACCAAGCTAATATGAATATCAAATTTCAGCAGCAAGGCAGTTCAAAGTGCTTTACATCATAAAAACACAAAAATAAAAAAATCATAAAAACAACATCCAGTCACCAATATAGAAACCTGTAACAAACATTACATTTTGTCGAGTGCCATAATCAAAATCATCAATAAACATCATATGTTGGTCAACGTTCAGTTAATTAAGATTCAAAAGCAACTATAAGCAGGTGAGTTTTTGAAAGTAGTTTCAGAGGACCTCAGTGTTTCCGCTGTTTTGCAGTTTTCTGGAAGTTTGTTCCAGATTTGTGGTACATAAAAGCAACCAATGCTAATGTTCCCAGTGCTAATGTCAGCATTCACAGTCCACATTTCTAAAGAAGTAGTTTTTCAAAGAAGTTCCATGTTGCAAATTGTATAGGTTCCTGAAACACTTGAAAGGGTTGGAAGGGTTTTGGAATTGAAAATGTTGCTTATTTTGACAATATATTGTTGTTGATTAAATGTGGTTAATGGTTTTTAAGTACAGATCCTGCTATTAATTCAATAAAAAGTTTTATCAAGTCTCACCACTAGATATTTTTTTATTGAAAATGTGGTTTTAAAATGTGGTAAACCACTGGTTTTGATATAAAGAAGGCCTATTGTGTGTTCACCTAGGGACTGGTTGGTTTGAGAATTTTTTTCCCATGATAAATGAAATCATAATATACTTGCTTTTTGTACTTACTCTGGTTATAGTTGTTTAAAATGTAAAAATGGTCAATGATTTAAAATATAGAATCATGTCAAATAAAGGAAACAATGAAAAACTCTAAAAAGTGGAAAATACTTTTCTAACAGTACTGGTGTTGACTAAAATGGCTTTATTGGAGGCTGAGAAATTATTACTTGTTAGTTGGAGGATGACATACAGTAGCCAAAACTCAGTGAGTTATGGCAGATGCAAAATGGTTTACAACCAGTCATCATCCTGCTCTACTGGTCAGGAAAAAGGTTTAGAGGTCATATTGCATTTAATGTCAGCTCCAGAGAGATTTGTGGACATCTTGCAGAAGTATTTTTACAGTCAAAAGATAGCTGAATACTTTTCATGTGATAATTAATTAACATATTAGCTGCTAAACTAACCTTTTTTTTATTTCACTGCTTTGCTATTTGTGCATAAGAGATAAATTATCACTGACCAAACACTTTTTAAAGTGGTTTCCATTTTCCAGAGAGCCTCTTCACTTTCTCAAACTAAATCACATACACAGCAATCGGCTGTTTGATGCATTATACTTAAATCCTTTCCAGGATAACTTCTGTATTTCTACAAGACAACATGCAGTTCATAATGAAATGTCGACATGTAAATTCCCAACACTGTGTTTCAGCTTTCGGTATCTGCTAAGGCACAAGCCAAAGTGTCTGGGACTGATCACAGCTGATCTGAGGACAACCTCATACGTCAGCGGTCAGCACCACAAATGCTAATATCAGTTATAACTAGCCTTATGCCAAGACACTGTCCAGTTCCCTTCAAGTTCCCACACAGCAAGTGGATTTCTGGCACTGACTCTGAGTCTCTTTACTTCTGTCAGCTCCCAGTTTGTTGAATTGCTAACAGGGTGAACTGATAAATATCTGTGCTCCTTCAAATAAAAAGAGAATCTGCTTCCTTTGGCAAAATCATTCATTTGTAGAATGTTCGTCTAAATATTTATATGCGAAAGCTTCTTTGTTTTGAAGGATATCATTATTACAGATAAGGCTGTTGGTGCATTTTGTTGTATGCATATGGTTTTTATTGCTCTGTTATTTTATACTAATGCTATTGTTCTCAGTTTGTTAGTGCTCTAAACAAGCATTTATTCTATTCTCACCACAAATTAAAAAAGTTTTCAGTTTGTCCAGGCTTAACACTTTAGACACCAACTTGGTGATTTCCAAATGAGACTGGTTACAATGTGACGTCCTGTCCGTCTCTCTTACTTCCTGTCCCTTTGCTCGGTCTCTGTTGCAATCACTCTGGTGTTTCCTCTTTCTTACAAAAGGCTGTGACCTCACTTTGAATGTTTTTTTTTGCAAATTCTTTTTTTTTTTTTGTGGAATAAATAAAGATTTAAGTTTCTTGCTGTGTAATTTGTTATGAAGAACAATCTTTTCATTTGTGTTATCGTGAGATCAGAATTTAGTCTCATCTCATGAGCTGCTGCACGAGATGGTTGGAAATTTGCCTATCACACTCTCTGTTGCTGTCATTTGCATCTGCGCAGCCAGACTAAAAATAATTCAAACACTGCATGCTTTCAGCCTCAGAGACTCCTGTTTGTTTGGTTAGACCAGCAGGAGAGACTGAAAAGCAACAGCAGACGGGAAAGGAGAAGAACCAGCGAGACATAATAGGGAGTAAGGCATCAGGAGGAGGAAGGCATTCAGGCACTGCATGTGTTCTTTCGAACTGTGAAGTAGGAGGAGAAGCGCAGCAGGCGGGAGGAGGAGGAAGGGGTACTTCCTCTTTAGTCTGAGTAGAGCTGCTGAGGTATCCCAGCAGCCCCAGCCCTTGGCGACAGGAAACCTTCGTATAAAAAGCTGCATCGCAGGGGGAACCCTCCTGAGTACCTCTTAGACACAGCATGACCAGGACCAAGAGCCTGAGAGTGTGGACCTAACAAAACAATGCCCAGCATAAAAGCCAAACCACCCAGCACTCATCACTTCATCATGGACCGAGATGACAGAAACAGAAACAACACGCTGTGAGTACTTTTAAAATGGGATGTGTTGTAGATATGCTGACTTGGTAATTATTTAAGATATTTGTTAACCACATGATTTATCTGAAAGATTTTGATTTGTTTTAACTCATGAATAACTTTTTTAACATCGGACAAATATGGAATTTTAGAAAAATGGGGAATGGTAATAAAATACACCTTTTTGGAGGACAAAATAATATTTTGATTTCATTTTGAGTCTTAAGTTCTTCCTTTTTATGTACTTACATTCTCATCATGCTTTCACACACACACTCACTAGAGCCTTATTTAAGAACAGCTAATCAATGAAGGATGAACTCGTGTATTTCTTTTTTCTACACAGTGGAAAAAACTTTATGTGTCGACTCCAGTGCATGTTCTCACAGACGCCACAATGCTCAGAGAGGTGAGGAATCTTATGTTCTGTTTTGCATATATTTCAGTTTTAAAATAGCCGGCCTGCTACAATCATCTCCATCTATGGCATCAAGAAAGGATTCAAATGATCTAGAGGCACAGTGTTTGCTTTGGAATGATACATGCTAGTGCCAGCTAATCCCAGGGTTCAACATTTCTGTATGAACTTGATAAGCACATCTGCAAAGGCCTTCCTGGCCTGAATGCCTCAGAGCCTTTTCTGTCCTTGCAGATTTACTTCACTCAAATTTGATTCTGGTTAAGTAATCCAAATTGTTTTCTCTCCAAGCGGGCTAAGTTTAGAAGACACCCAACAATGGTCACAGTCTCTGGAAAGGCTTCTTGAATCTAAATGTAAGTTGTTTTCCTCTTGAGAATTAAAATGCTGCTAAGACAGTAAATTAGATTTAAGAAAATGAACGTTTGCATGCAATAACTGACTTACAGAACAGTTAAAAAATTGCTATTTGTGCTTTAAGCCTGGCTAAGCCTGCTGTTGTTTGTTCCTCCCTCAGATGGACTGGCCACCTTTCGTAACTTCCTCAAATCAGAATATAGTGACGAGAATATTGAATTTTGGCTCACTTGTGAGGACTACAAGAAGATTAAATCTTCATTTAAACTGTCCTCGAGAGCTAAGAAGATTTATGAGCAGTTCATCAAAGCAGAATCACCTAAAGAGGTAAAGCAAGTTGGGAGATGTCTTTCCATTCATCTCCCAACACGCACACATGCATACAGCTTCTGTTTTACATTTAAAGCTCTATGTGTTAGTGAAAAAAACAGCAGTTCAAATGTTGAATCTCCCATCTCTCGCTCTTGGCTCATATCCCCCTCATACCTATCTGTGTGCCTCATTCCAGATCAACATTGACTATCACACTCGAGAGCAGATCAAAAGAAACGTCAAGACTCCCACCATGCACTGCTTTGACGAAGCTCAGAAGATAGTTTACGGGCTGATGGAAAGAGACTCGTACCCGCGGTTCCTCCGCTCGGACATTTATAGAACACTCCTGGAAAGCCTCGCTGCTGACGCCACGACGGGATGAAAGCACGGTCAGGAGGAGAGAAGAAGGAGAAGAAAACCCATAACTGGAATCTTTGAAGCTCCTTCAGGCGGAGGAACTGACAACGAAAAGGAAGGAGGGTCATCCAGTGTGACATTAGGACAATCAGCGGCCCACGCACATCGGCGATGCCACTCCTGTTCTACACTAATAAAGGAGCGGATCCCTACATTTAGCACCACACAACTAAAGACTTTTTCTGAAGCTAATTTTCCCAATATTGACCCCGTAGACCCTGTTGTCACAGGATGAAGACTGTGCAGGACAACTGAACACCTTTCACAGTGTACAAATTAGCAAGGTGATGGACTTCTGCGACGACAGTAAAGCCGCAGCATATGCAAAGAATGCACTAGATGCCTTCTAGCCTTCTTTGGAGAGGTGTTTCCTGTGCAGATAGAAGATAAACGATACAACAGTCTCAACTGCTTAACTCCCACTCTCTCACTTGTGTGTGTTAGAGAGGAAAAAAAGTGACACAAAGTGAAATTTAAAAAAAGTAGAATTTTATAATGGCACTTAAATACCATTTACTCCGAATAAGCTGTAGCCAAAGAGCTGGTCAATAATAAATCAGAGCACTAAGAGAGACAGAAAATCCATCGCAGGCTGAGGATTTAATAATGATCTGTCCTTTTTTAGTGAGAACTATCTTAAAGCATCTTTGTTTCTTTCATCTAAATTGGGTAAGAAATGCATGTATATTTTTTATTCAAAGGTGGCCCATAGAGAAGTTTTTTTTTTCTTTTTGTCCCCTTTTCTTTTAACTTCTTTAACATTGATTACTGTCAGATTACCTTTTGCAAGTAATGTCTTTAAACTGATATGTACAAAGAAAACAAAATCATGCACATTTTCTAAACTTCTTTGCGGAATCTTGACAAATAGTTGCACTATTGAAACCAAGAACTTCCCATTTTGAGACTGCCTACGTCAAATTTAATTCGTCACTTGGTCAATGGCTTGCCAAAACTCAAACCGACATCTTACAGCACTGAAGCATAAGGAGTTTTGCATTTGATAATAATAGAATTAGGACTACTATTACACAGCATGAAAATGTGGTTAAACTTATATATTCTGGGACTGGGCCTTATTACTGATTGTAAAAGCATGAATAAGAGTGAATACATGCTTATTAGGAGTTTAATAGTTAAATTAACTTAAAATTTGAACATTGTATTATTTATTGCTTACTGTTCTGTCATAACTTGAGTGCAAAGTTTGTTGTAGAGTTGAAGTGCTTCTTTAACTGCTGGTGGATTTAAATGATATTAAATTATTTGAACCGCTTCAAAAAAAAAAGAAGACTTTATTTTCCTCTATCACATGGATTTAATCTCATCATCCTGAACTGTTTCAGTCCTAAATATGTTCAAAGAAGGCAGCACACATTTGGAAAAAGACCGATCTTAAAAGATTGCGCTATAAGCTGAAGTGATGTTGGCACATAACAGTCTGTGGTATTGCATAACACAATAATACGTCATAGAAGCAGGAAAAACTAGTCAGCAGTTTTTATGAACATGTGCTAAATGCTTATGAGTGTCTTTAATTTGAATATTTAATTCCTTTTTATGTTAAGCTTCAAATATTGTTTATGTTGGAAATCATGAAAATGATCATTAGAAATCGAAAGAAATAATGATCTAGCTTAAAAATCCAACTTCTTTCCAATGAGCACAGATATTACAGTTTTTTTGCTTTTTTATTAAAAATAATGACAAAGAACATTACCTATTTGATAAATCCAACAAGGGTGGTTAGTGTCCCCCTACTGCTTTGGGGTTTGAAGTCAGAGAAAAGCATTTTTGACACACAAGTGACATGTGGGTTTGACAAAGCGGAAGGCTTGGACTTCCAGTTTCTTGAAAAATCAAAAGGTGAGAGAAATGAGATTTTCTCCATTTTATTTTGTGCCATCCTTTTCTCCGCAGGCCCATATGTGTCTAAATACAACAGAGATTTGACCTTGGGTAAATTGTTGCAAATTCAGCGAACTTTGTTATTCCGCTTGTAGTAGAAACAACAGATTTTACTATAATAAGTACACTTTGAGTGTTCCAAGAATTTTTACGATTTGTTTTCAATCACTGTCACAGATTTTTAGGTAACTTATAATGTGATACATAATTTTAAGAATTGCAAGGAAAACCAAAAAGGATGAGACAATGTTTAAAAAAAAAAAAATTTGTTCGGTTTTGCCCTAGGTTGTGAACTTTTCAATATGTGCTCTGTTCTTTGCTATTATGGGCGGGACTTGATCACTCAACAAGTGTGGTCAACTCTCTGCTGATGTTTGCAGCAACACTCGACAATGGAGAACCTCAAGGTTCTGGTTCTGATGGACTCAAACCCAGATCCTTAATTTTGTCTCATAGAAATTCATTGCTTGCCCAAACATAGAAATATAGACTCAGATCAGCTGATTATTTATTTGTATAAATATAATTATATACTGGCACTTTATTTTTTTAAATGTCCAACCTTTTTAATTTAGCTAATGCAGTAAAAAGATGTAAACAAATAGCCACGTCGGAACTTTTTTATTGTTTATTTATTTCTCTAAACCCAAAGAAAAAACAAAATTCACATTACAAGCTAATATTATGCAGTTCCGGTGTTTTATACTGTCGACTCAAAACTGCAACCCCATCAGCAATGCTAAATCATTCATGCTAAAATAGCTCATAATTGCACCTCCATACAGCTCTCTGATAGCAGACAGCCTGTCCACAGCCCACTGCTAAACTCTAATGTTTTTTGGAGTCTTCAGTGATGTAAATCATGAGCCAATCAATGAATCCAGCTAGCTGTCTATCCAGTCATTTTGGCGCCATACCTGGCGCGGTCCTGCTAGTACTAACTCTGCAGCAACATGAAGACCAAGAAACATGGCAGACAGTTCTGTTATAAAGGGCAATTAGGTTGGAAAACAATGTTTTGCAGCTTTACACATTTCAGAGGGCTGTAAACAGTAGAGGGTCTGTCTTCTGGTAAGATGACAACCAGTTAAAATGATTTTGGCCTTCACAAATTATGCATTTGTGGTGTTGTATCACGTAAACTATAATAAATAATACATTAAATACATTAAAGTAAAAAAAATGTAAGAAGGTTCAAAGGTTGTGAATCATTTGTAGTGCACAGTAACTGCCTCTTAAGTTCCTATAAAGACATAATCATCTGTACAAACTAATAATATGCCCAGAAGACATTGAAGCACAACAGAAAAGGTGAAGATGACATATATGAAGATAGTGTACAGGGTACAAATGAGATGAAACTGATGAAGGAGAAAAGAAAAACACTGAGCCTATATTCAATCTGGACCAACTAATCGGTTTATTCTCTGTAGAAAAAAAAGCAGAGACCTTAGATGCTCATGCTGTAAAGAAATAACATATTTTTATTAAAACTCTGTGTGTTATGAAGCCAGATAGGTCAGGCTTTGCAGATGTAATCAATCTATATTATAAGTATGCAATGAAATATGATGCAAATCCACATAATACACAAATACAGTGAATCTGCATTAGATAATTCTAAATGTCACTATGTATTTTTTAGATATATCAAAATGCAAAGATGATGCAACAATCCAATCTATTCTCCAAAACAGTTTACAGAACAGCAAAAAGAAGTTTCTACAGTGAATGGTAAAATCTCTGTCTGTCTGTCTATAGAGATGCAGAACAGTCACATAATAACATAGATGTAGCAATCGAATAAAGGCCTCAATCACATTAAAACAAAGCTTGCGTGTAAACAAGAGTTCTGACTTACTGTATTCTGTGCATTTTTACTGAAAACGAGTTTGTTTTTCATTCAGTGAAGTTACTCACAGTGGTGAGAGCATCCAGGATTTTTACTCCAGGAAGAGAATCGATACTTACGCAAGTAAAAGTTAAGGTACAGTGCAGTAAAACTAGTTCAAAAAGTATTTTTTTCTTCAAGATGTTACTCAAGAAAATCAGTAAATATAACGAGTTACTTCCCACCTCTGTAGACAACATGTGAAGGCCTTGGCAGCATAGAGTGAGTGCAAAAATTAAGCTGTGAAAAATATATCTCTACTCAGAATGAAGAATGATTTTAGTAAAAAAAAACGAGTTATGAAAAAACATTGAAGCTCTGGGTAAAATTTTGCTTTTGACAGCCACTCAAAACTTCTCAATGAGGCAATGATGGCACAGAAAGCTCACAAAATAAGGTACGTTTGATGAGATCTTGCATATTGTGTGTAAACCAGATGCTGGAAGTTCAAGCAATACAAATTATACCAGCAAAAGCGCATGTAAACGTTTCTAGATCCACCACTGGCTCACAGAATGAAAAACAAGAACGTGAAGCGTTTTGTCATTCTACAGAGAATGCTATGAAAGAATCCTAACATTGGAATATTGGGAAAAGTGATGAGACATTACCCACTTTTTTTTTACTTCTGAAAGATAAATTGCAGGAAGTAATCATCCTGGTGCTGCCGACTCCCTCAAAAATTGTTTGACTCTGCAGCAGTATGCTTTATGGGTTGTGAATTATTAAAATGATCCCCGTCTAACAGTCTCGTCTCTTTCATGTTCTTATTTTATAAGTAGACAAATCGATCTTTTGACGTCAGACAGGTTTGTCATTAAACAGGGACAATACTTCCAGTACCAAATCAAACTATAAAGTAAAAGTGCTGCAAATGTTGCACATAAATTTCATTTTAAAAAGTAAAAGCTCTACATTCTTTACTCTGTGTCACTTCTGGAGGTGTGGCCAAGATGGCCACAGATAAATCCCCCCTAATGTGTCTTAATCTTCTTTAGAATCTTTCACTAGTAATTACAGTTTAAAGTAGCTGTCTGTAGAAGTGGGAGGTGCAAGTTTCCCTCTTCAATGTGCTCATTGTGCCTACCACCACGCACACTCACACTGTGCAAGTTGCAAGTTAACATTGAGCAATTTTGGCCTCATAATTGACTACATGACTGCATTTTTCCACAGAAACACCAAAAATATTTAGAAGGCTTAAAGGTTTAAGACAACCTTAACATTGATGTTAAAATTGTGTAATAATTTTAAAAATATTTATTTTTTCATTAAACATACCAGGAACATCCGTGTTTACATTTTGTGTCAATGGCAGATTTTTCCATCCAGGATTCAAGACAATTGTAAATGGAAAATGCAAATCTGTGTGCTTTCCACTCACAGCCATCATGCAAATATTGAGGATAAAGTACTTCAAAAAAATACAGGAAGAAAACAAAGTGGTGACAACAGGACAGATGGAAAATATGGAAAATATTGCATGCTCATATGTATTCTCCACATGCAGCCATGTTTATTTGCATCTATGTTTTCATTCATTCAAATTGCCATCACCTACATTATTTTTTTACCTGTTTTACAAGATTGAACTCTTCTTTATGGGTTATTTAAACTTTTTGCTTTGCAAGTTGAAAATGTGGCTGGAAAATGGGGACAATTTTTCATAGAATTTTTATTTGCACTTCTTGAAAATAAACAAGAAATGCGACTATTTCCATCTGACCTTTACAAAGAGCCATCAGAGTCAGTTAAATCTCTTTTATCTTCAGAAAGGTTTAAGACAAAATTTAGGAAAAGTCAAAGCAGTGCAAGGCTATATCACAATATTCCAAGCTTTGAATATCGCAAAGCACAGGTTAGTTTTATATCTAAATATAAGAATCTAAATATAAGAATGGCGAACATATGGTACAACTGTAACCTTAACAACTCATGGCTGCCAAGATAAACTGAAACACCAAGCAAGGAAAGCATAAATGAGAGAAAACTCTTGGGGGTTGGGGGAGGCGGTGGCAGTGGCGTACAGGTTGACACTTGCCGCATGTCTTCCCCCTCTCTCATAATCTACTTTCCTGTTTGACCACTGTAACACAAAGGCCACTTGAGCTGGAGAAAATCTGTTTTTTTTAAAAAAGAAACAAATGAGAGAAATAGTCAAAACACTAATGCTAACTGTGGAAGAGCTGCATAGTTTCATAAATCAAATGGGAGAATCTGGAGACAATATTACATTCACGTCATCACATAGATATAGCAATCGGATAAAGGCTGCATAACATTAAAACAGCAAAGCTTGCGTGTAAACAAGAGCTCTGACTTACTGTATTCTGTGCATTTTTACAAGTTTGTTTTTCATTCAGTGAAGTTACTCACAGTGGTGATAGCATCCAGGATTTTTACTCAAGTAAGAGTATCAATTCTTGCATGAGTAAAAGGTAAGGTACAGTGCAGTAAAGGTAGTTCAAAATGTATTTTTTCTTCAAAAAGTTACTCAAGTAAATCAGTAAACATAATTAATTACTTCCCATCTTTGCAGATGACATGTGAATGCCTTAGCAGCATAGAGTGAGTGCAAAAATAAAGCTGTGAAAAATATGTCTCTATTTATGGAGATATTACAAGAAAATATTAAGATCAGAATTTTACATTATGGCCCTACCAATTCAATGGTTTGAAACATATTCAGATGGGAGGCATCGTTATTTTTGTCTTCAATTCAACCACGATACAGGTGCAAGCAGAGTTGAAATTTAATGATGACAAATGAAGACCTAAGGAATCTGGCATGAGAAAAACAGAGGAATCACCAAGAAGCAATGAAAAACCAGGAGCTTAAATACTAAGGAAGGGGAGAAAAATGACAAAGAACCAGGTGATTGTTAGGATGAGAGCAGGGGAACTGAGAGAGGGGGAATAATTTTGAAAAAGGGAGCTGTATCAAGACCCAAAAGTATATGTACAAAAGGGAAAAGTCTTGAAACTAACATAAGGAAATACATTAAAAGACATAAAAATATAACACCTGGAATAAGTAAGAAACTAAACAAAAATTAAATATCTAATGTACTGATAAGACAATAAGAAAATCAATGAACAAACTGCACATGGCATAACCTAAATAGCAATAATAACCCAGAAATAATCAGAAAGGAAATACATAAAAAACACAAACAACTTTAATAATAACAGGCAAAGCCATAGTTCATAGTTAAATCCAATTGAAAATATTTAGCAAAGCTTAAAAACTGATTGATCTAGACTTTAAAAGGAAGAATTGACAAACATTTCAATCACTTTGAAAGCTGGTGAAGGTCCAAAAGTCCTGCAACTGTCTTTTACACAAAGAAGTTGTATCTGACTCTTGAAGACTGACTGAAAAGTCCACATTGTTTTGAATTTTATTTGCGAAATATAATTTAAAAAATGTTTACATTTTACTTTGCATTAATGTGGCAATTATGTACATCTATATGTTGCTATATCATTTAAAATCCTGTTAAAATACATTGAAGTTTGCAGTTTCAACAGAATAAAATGCTTTTACAATTATTTCTAAGAAGTCATTTTGCATTCGGGAACATGTTTTATAAAAAGCACCACTGGTAATGGACCTATTTTCAGTTTATATAATAACAAGCTTTACAGACTAAGTAACTCTGAAATGCAAAAATTCATGACAGTGTTGACACTCATTGCCTAACTCGATGTGAAATATTTTGCTTGTGGTTAATCTGCATGTAAAGTCGCCTCATTCTGACAAACTGCTAGCTCAACCATGCTGTGAGAAGCTCGGTTTCTTCAAACTGAGTCGACGATAAAGGCTTTCAGCTGCACGCAAGATACTGCTGATAACAACTCTACAAAACCCCAAATGAGAAAAATCCTTTAAACCTTTTGACTTTAAAGGTTTTTAAGTCAAAACCTTTAAAGTCAAAAGGTTTAAAGGTCTCTTATGTAAAAATTAGAGACATGGCAAGTTTTAAGTTTGCAACTATTTAACAAATAAGAGCTACTTTTTCATTTGTCTTATGTTACGTTAGCGCGAAGAAGCAAACTTGACTCACAGATCAAAACTTTGTTCTTCCAAACCGAAATTGTTCCACTGATTCATACTAAATAAAAGCTTATTATTATGCAGGTTTTATTATTAATATTATACTTGGCTGTGTAATAGTGGCCTGCTACAAGACCACCACACAAATATGCGCCTCTGTTTTTTGTCAGAGAAGCAGTAAAAGAAGCGACCAATCAGTCTTAGTATCCTTTATCATGTGAGTAAAAATAGGAACAGATTCTGTCAGACAGGATGTTGGAGAACTTGAAAGGAAGAGAGTGTTTTCAGAAGAGTTTTGATGTCTGTGACTTTCCTGTCCCTCCAACCAGATAGACTTCAATCAATCGGCGCATGTTTGACCTTTTTTAACACTCACAACCTATTTTTGTCCTTTGCAAAGGTGTGCCTATTGAAGTGAAACCAAGTGAAGAGTAGGATCAAATCGCTTGGAGGCACTTTTGTCTCTCACTTCTCCTGGTTAAAGAAGACTTCAAATTTGTGTTAATACAAGCAGATAGTTCTCGTGGGTTTGTTTCCCTTTTTTTTTTTTTATCCTACAGACATTGGTACCGACTATTATGTTTATACATACACAAATATTGCTGGGTCATTGAGACATAGCCAAGAAAACATTGCTTCTGTTGCTGTGTGGTTCAAGTGCTGAAATACAAGACGTACATATAACGTAGTACTTAATACAGAAAACATTGTGTTAAACTTGTATGCAAGTCAAGCGAATTAAACTGCCTGCAATAAATATTGCATCATACATTATTTGTCATAAAACTATCTGTGTTTTTGCAGATAGGACACTTGACAAAACACACATACTTGAAAAATATGTACAGTGTGTACGAACACATTAGTGACGGTCAGGATTCCAACTGGAATGACAAACAGTTGGTTAACTATATAGCATTTACATACCTATGGAGGAAGAAGTTGTGGAACTATATGTCATAATTTTATTGCCAGAAATAACTCCCACTTTATAAAAGCGCCATCTTTACAAAAGCTAAGTGTAAGCTACGGGAATAATTCTTTAAATCAAGTAGCATAGAAAAAATTGGATGTAAAAGACAAGTTTACATTTTACATTGTCCTTGTTTAGGACGTAGGTATTTTTTTCAATTGGTGTCATCGCAGTCTGCCAGTGTGTCTTTCTTTAATTCACACCAATGTAAATTCTTCAACCAGTTTGTCTAGTTATGACGCCAAAACAAAGGATGATCAGCACCATGGAGACGTGCTGCCAAGTGAGTACCTAGTGTTGCCCAAAACAAAAACACAGAACTCTGTGCTGGTTGTGACCTGTTTAACATTACAATATGCAAGAAAAATTTTACAATTAAGTCATAAACTGTCACCACTATTTCCCAACACTTCAGCAAGACCAGGTATTAAGCTTGGACTCGTTTACCATTTAAAGGCAAGACTTTTGCTAGAATAAAAAAAATGATCAACTATGAATGTTAACCACCCACCTAATGCTGAGTTATGCTGGCAAAACAGCGTCAAACTACCAGTCAGGGTAAAACAGGACATTCTACATTTTCCTTTTCTTGAACACATTTTGATATTCATTGAAACTTTTAACAATAAGAGATCTATGTAAATCTTAAAAAAAAGAAAACACTTAAAAATGTTTCTAAAATATAATACATAATGCAATTTCTGATGAAAAATAAATTTGGAATTGCCCACATAGGTAAATCAGATCAATTTAAAATTAAGACAACATTGATGCTCTCCATTTTGAAGTAGGTGTACCCTATTTAAACCTCATGTATTTCCATTCTTCTCAGCCTCTCAGGTGTTAGAGAAGAGGCTCCAACTGATTGCCAAACCTCGAATAATGAGAAGCAATGTGACTTTCATCCTGGCTGTGAAACAATGGAGAAGTTTTTACCCTCGCATGTCAATATGCTTCTCTAGTCTAGATGTGTTTTGTGTATCTATGGTTTTTTTGTTTCCCCCCTCCACTTCAAATAAGAAATTAGATAAATGAATATAATGATCTGCAAAGCCAAATACAGTTTAAAAGTAAACATTATAAAATCACAATATATGGCTTGCAAAACAAAATAATTGACATTTCTAATTATTCTTGTATCATTTTGTCACATTATCCGGGTAAATGGACAGAACTTATATAGCGCTTCATCCGATCATTTTTGATCACTCTAGTGTTTACACTAGTGTCATTCACCCATTCGCACTCACAAACACTCACACATTCATACACCGATATGCAGATCGGTAGGCAATTTGGGGTTAAGTGCCTTGCCCAAGGGCACATCGACATGGGGCAGGAGGAAGCTGGAATTGAACCTACAACCTTCCGATGACAAGACAACTACTCTTCCCACAGAGCCACAGTCGCCCCAATGACAGATTTATTTTGCAATAAATAGAATGCAACAGAATAGAAGAGTAATAACATTTGTTGTGTAAAACTGTGACCTATTGATTTTAGCTGACAGCATATTCTCTCTATTAACAGTGTTAAAAATCTGTCTTCATTGCCTTATTTATATTATTAGAGAGAGCGGCAGCTCATCTGTGAGAAACAAAGTGAGAATTTAAGATCTCTTTAGCACAGCGGTAAACAGTTTTGTGAATCCGTGTCTGTATTTGTTGGTTTTACACTGCTAGAATATTAATTGTTGGTTTTTTAGCTTTGAGAATTTCTAGCAAGGAATGTTAGCAGCTAGTCACCGGTAGCCTCAACTGTCTCGAGTCAGAATACAATGGAGATGTCTGAGTGTGACTCAAACATTTGCCTGACAGAAAAGTGCCGCAAGGAAAAAAAAAACATTAGAAATGTCTTAATAACATTAGGACAGCCGAAGGCCTCAATTTAGATTAATAAATGAAAGACATTTTAAGGATGCAGAGACATTCTGCATATTCCCAGCCGCTAATGGATGAAAGACAGCATACATCTTAGACAGATCACAGCTGCCAGTCCATCACCATGCAACACTCAGACAAGAAGTAAAAAAAAAAAACAGAAAAAACGCACACACAACGACAGGGTTTTAATTATAGAAACAAACTGGGATGCCAAAAGCTGAACCGTCTCCAGCTTATCAACTATTAAGGTACAGCAATGTAAGAAAAAACAGGAAAAAACAGGTCATGGGATGTTAATGTGTCATTTTTGGAACCATGAAGCTTGCTAAAGGAACGCTGCGTAAAACACACACCAGGTCTCCAGAGGGAGGCGTTAAGTTTGGAATCAGGATACCGCCAACAGCTGTGTGTTAATGGGGATCAGGATTTGTGTCAGAGCTGCCACCGATGCAGTTGGAACGTCGACTGCTGGAGTGTTTCGTTCTTGTTTTTACATCCTCAACAATGTGCAGCGGCAGAGGCAGGAGGATTACTCTGACAGCACCATGGGTTCAAATCTCTGTTGTGAAGAACGGCAAGGAGCTTTCCTCTAAAAAATCTGTCGCCACTTCAGATTGGAAGAAAAAATATCTATTTTTTTAAAAGGGAAGTATAAAGTGTTTTCCATTTTATATCATAAACAAGTAACTATGCTAATGCTACCTTCACTTCTTATAAATAAATATATATATATATATAGATCGGAAAGGGGAAAGAGTGT
>CAEGAE010063529.1:0-16163 GCA_903067095.1 Girardinus metallicus | reverse complement strand
CCTCAACCCTATTGAGAACCTTTGGAGTTTCCTCCAGCAGAAGATCTGAGGGTGGGATGCAGTTCAGATCAAAACAGATCTGGAAGGAATTCTGACATCCTGCAAAGACATTCAAGCAGAAACTTTCCACAAACTCACAAGTTCAATGGATGCAAGAATTGTGAAGGTGATATCAAAGAAGGGGTCCTATGTTAACATGTGACTGTCTGTTAAGATGTTTTACATTGAAATAGATAGTGATTTTAGTACTTGTGACCACTTAATGCTGAACATTCAAAGAATGACTTTTTGCAGTTCTTTATAATCCATAAAATGTTTTGAAAATCTGCTGTGCATAATAATTTGGAACAGTGCATTTTGAGATTTTATTTTTGAAAAAAATACTGTTCTCATTGGGAGGTTTTTTCAGTAAAATCTGATTTATACTGTAATAGTTCATGACTTGAAAATTATACTGACAGTCATTTGTATTGACCATTTAGGAAAATCTGAGAAAATATCTATTACATAATAATTTGGAACATGGTGTAAAGTTTAGACTTTTAATGTGACTGAGATGGTGTGGCATAACCTTAATGTCTTTCATGGCCGAAAAGTCTCCAGTTTAAACAATTCTGCTTGTTATGACAAACACTTGATGAGGGTAGTGCCACCAGATTTGAGGGTTAGAGTAATTATTCTACACATCACTTGCTTTGGACAGATATTTTTTAAATAAAATCTTGATTTGAAATTGTGTTTCCTCAAGTTATACTTAATGATCTGAAACAATTGTTGCGATTCCATTGACCATATAATTGTGGCTATTGGAATTAGGAAAAAAAAATTGCTTACTCAACTTTGGCAAAACTCACATTTTTCCATCACAAGTTTTTGCTCGAGGATGAGGTGAGTTTTCAGGCTTATCAAAATTAGTGTATTTGCAAAACTACAGAGGAAAGGTTTGTTCACATCACACAAGTCACATGATCAACAACTGATTGTTACTACTGGTGGAGACGAAGACGACAAGAAGTGGTAGGCGTGGCAGGATTTGTGAACAAACCTTCTCATGCGTGATTAATTGTGTTTCTTATTTAATGGAATCACCATAATTCAGAAAGTATGTGTTTTACAATTATCTGAATATCAACATTTTGCGATCATTTGTAATGGAAATGCACCAAATTAAGAGTGATGAAAAAAACAGAAAGACTATATCTACAAGGAAGGAATAACTTTTCACAGCAATGTTACATGTTCCTCTTCATGTCTGTGAAAGCAAGCTTTGTACTCATCATATCTTTTACCACATTTGAACCCCAGAGATTCACTAACAGATATGGCTTTCACCAAGATCTCAGAGGAGGTCAATAATGCGCTGATTTTTACAGGCTTCTAAAACAAGAAAACAAAAACTGAAAAGAAAAAAAAATATGGTGACTTCTTATCACATTTGCAGCACAGTTGCTGCGTGTGTTCTTCAGGCTCCTAAGACATAAATGATCCAAATCCAAATCTTCCAGCACTGTATTTCTTAAGAACAGTCATTACTGGAGGTGTACTGGTGAACAAAAACCACAATTTTAAAGAAACAGTTTGGTATATTTTCAGTTCACTTTGATTTTAATCTTAGCTGTGAGGATAATTACTGGCCTAACCTTTCTAGAGGCACTGAGAAACCTCCGTGCTTCACCTTCAACACAAAATCATTCAAATGTCTTGTAATAAGCACTAATAAAACTAATAAAATTTATCCAAATATTTAAAAGCAGGTGAAGCAAAATAAGAGATATATTGCCAGACAGGCAACATTTATCTATAAGAGGCAGAACACTAATAAATGCTGCTTTTGTGCAAAACCGTGTCTCAACACTCCTAATCCTGCCACAGATCTGTGACTAACTCCAGTGGAATGCAACTGGTACAAGATGAAGGCAACACAACTGGAAAGAGGCTCCTTACTGGGCAGCATGGGCTCACCTGAGACCATTAAAATATACAATCAATATAATAATTAGTTAAAAAAAAATTACAGAAAAGATTGCTATAGATAATAAGTATAAAGGTTATTTGATAATCCAGTAATCAGCCCACCTTACAGCACAAAGGTATGAATGTTCTCTGATCTGCTAACTCTGTGCTGGTTAAGTAAGTGGACGTCTAAGTAAAGGTCTGAGGACCATGCTATGTCAGTAAGACTCCTGTCAAGAATGAAATTACCAAAGTGTTTCTGTACGCTCCAACTGAAGACCAAGAGCAGCAAATAAATCTGAACTAACTGCAGAACTCTAGGAAAATAAAAAGAAAGAAAAAACATTATTAAGTTGGGTAATTTCTTTGTATGTAACATCACATTTTAACACTTTTTTC
The DNA here is from genome assembly GCA_903067095.1 of Girardinus metallicus. Lineage (NCBI taxonomy): Eukaryota > Metazoa > Chordata > Actinopteri > Cyprinodontiformes > Poeciliidae > Girardinus > Girardinus metallicus. The sequence goes on along the minus strand of CAEGAE010063529.1, from coordinate 13,811 downwards.
ACAGTGAATTTAAAGAACAATGTGGGTTGTTCATTGGATCAAAGCCTGGTTTCTACTGGATATTGATTAGCTTGAAGATGCAGAAAAAAAGAACATTATCATCTTGGATATTTTGTCCTTTACAGGATGTGTGTGAGGTTTTTTTTTTTTTACATCACTTAGCAACAGAGAAGCATTGTAGCGTTCAGACATGTGCATAAAGTGAAACGGGATGAATGGATGAAATCTCTTACTGGCCTCTATTTAGTTTCCAATGATGAATAGTAGACTGGCCACCATTGTAGTTCTTTCTTACAATCTTAGCATAATTTACAATTGATTAAAATCACACAAATGTTCAACTATTTTCAGTTTCTGCAAGACATCTTGGTAAAAAAATAAATAAATCTTTCCTCCTATTTCATAGTGATTTATGCACTACGCTCCCAGATTCAGTAAAAAATGTAAAGACACTGCTATTATAAATACAATAGTAAGTTGTTGCTAAATTAACTCTTGTTACAAGTATTCAACTATAAAACAACACCCTTAGCAACACAATAAAATGTACATATTTGTTTTAATCTAATTTTACTCCGTCTATCCTCCTCTATATTCGGCTTACTTGTGATATGCTCTTTGCGAATAACAAAATAAAACAAATGCTAGCTAAACCATTTTCTGTTTAGCTAGAATTATTTGCAGTGCTAGTGCTAGCTAAATAGGAAATAAGAGCTGTTTTATTCCTTGCTGCTGTGTGAAACAAATTGCTGTGAAGAAAGACTTTTTAGCTCTTCCTCAGACTGATGCGGAGATGCATTTCTCAAGAAAAATACATCTTGAAAACTTTTGAATGTCTGACTTTGTGTATTTTTGGGAAGTTGTGAAGATCTGACGTATTTGTATTCTCCTGATGCTTATGCACACATGAGGCCAAGAAGATGCCTGATTTATTCAATCACATTTCACATATTAACCGCGCAGCTTTAAACTTTAACATTCAGGGTTCAAGTAACAACTTTTGTTAAAGTCACTGATTTTAATGATTGTGCATCATGGCTGGTTATAAATAAGAGCCGCCGACATGGTAGATTGAGTTCAAACTCAACATCAATGACTCAATCAGCTTTGTTTTGTTTTGGTTGGATTTTGTTCCGCCTCAGTCCTCTGTATGAACCTCCTCATGTCCCTGTCTGTCTTTATCTGTTCATCTCTCTGCATCGGTCCATCAGTCTGTCCCTGTCCTGTCACAAGCTGCCCAGAACAAAGCCTCCCTAATGCACCTGGTTGGTTTCTGCTCGCCTCTGCTTCCTCTGATGTTCACCAATTACACTATGTTAAAAAGAAACACTCTCTCTTCACTGTGCTGCATGTAGTTCCAGACTATTCTGCCCCGTTTTCGATCAGTTTATCGTCTCGCTTTCTCATCACATCAGGGAGGGAAGAAAAAAAAAATCTGAACCAGCTGTCCCTTCTTCGTCCTCATTTTCCTCTTGTTGCTTTTTCTGTCGCTTTCTTCCCTGACATCGGTGTGAGCTTCAAAAAAGAGGCCCAATGTTACAGTTGTATAATGTTATTTACATTTCTCTGAGGTAATTAGGCCGATAGGGGAACGGCTGCGATCCCACAGTCGATTAAGAAGAATGAGAAGGAGGGACATGGAGGGGAAGAGAAAGGTCACAGAAAGTACAAACACTTTTAAATGAGTGACGTCACAGGGAAACATCATGATTTCTTCTGAAGAGGGGGCTGTTTTACATAAAAATGAATTTAGAAATTCATGTATGTGAACGTTTGTTTTAACAAATTGTAATTCAATTTCAAATAGTCTTATCTGGCAATAGGAAAGCATTTGTATATAGGTTTTTAGTGTTTCCTTCAAAATGACTTGAAGAGATTAACATAACAGGCCTTCCAGCTACTCAGCATCATGAATGTGTGAGGAACATGCAGGAGCAGGGAGTTCTGCGCCGAGGTTCTCCAGGAGATGCGACAGGACGGTGTCATGAATTGTGGTTGTGGTGGTGAGGGAGAACGCAGACAGACCCAGGCTGAAGTAATGATGATGATTTTAATGATGTTTGCTCAAAAGTCCACAAAGAGCAGGCAGCACAGTGAAACTAAAGCTAAGGCTAATCACTGGTAGCAACTGTCCCACAAAACAGACTGTCAAAGAGAGCAGAAGCCGACACAGGATTTCACAGTTCTACTGAGACAACGTACAAAGAAACAACACTTGACACACAACCATAAGACATTTGACTAGGACCCGACAAGAGACAGAGACAACAGGTGGGTTTAAATACACAGAGGGCAATCAAGGGAATGAGACACACCTGGGGAGCAATCAAGAGGAGAGAGACAGGACATCACAGAGACTCAGAAACAGAACCTAAACTAAACACAGAAAAACAATACTGGGATCATTATGAGAATTTGAGGTGTAGATATTAGGAACCAGTAGATGGCAGTAGTGCAACAAAAGTGGATGCAAGCTGCCGTTAAAATCTAAAGAAGAAGAAGAAGAACACAGAAAAACTGAAATCCTCAGACAGAAAGATAGGAGAGGGAAAACAGGTGGTTCCATGGGTAAACAGTGCTGCTCTGAATCAGCACTTTTTTACTGTAAAGTCATGGATGTTTTGAATTGAATTGGACTGAAATGAACTTCAATATGATATATTACAATGCGCTGTAGCAGAGGTGCATTCACATCTCATGGGATGTGGCCAATGCCTGAAAGCCTTAATCGGTCTCTTCTCTATCCAAGGAGAACAGGGGACAAAAAATGTGGACTTGGACATTCTCTACTTGGAAAAATAAAGGAAACAATGGGCAGAAAGGTAAAAAAAAATCATCTGAATTCTCAGTTTCCAGAAGAAGACAATCTGATAAGAATTACTGGTAGACATCTTTGCTACCCGGAACAAGTTTGTTGAAAACATTATTACCTGCTACCTCTGCTGGTGCTGAGGTGGAAACATGGCTGGGATTCCAGGACATGGCAATGATCAACCAGATCTGACAGGAAGAAATCTGAATTTAGTTTGACAAGTAACACAACGAGAGTGATCCAGCTCTGAACGAAGGTAACTGAGGGAGGTAACGAGGAAACGCAGAGCATGTGTGTCAATCAGAGACAGAAACCAGGTGTACCTCAAAGGCAGGAAACAAAACTAACTGGACACAGAACCAAAAACGAGCAGGAAGCAGCAAGCTAATCCCTAACCCTAAGCACCAAATATAATAAAACCAAGGCAGAGTAAGACGCGGCCCGCCATGCTTTACTCGACCCCTCCCTCCTCCAGGCCAAGTTGCTTGTTTTTAGAAAAAATAATAATTTATTCGGATTGCAAGCGTCTCTGTTGCTCTGAGCGTTTCACTGGCGGAGCAAATTTATTCCTAAAAGATAAGTTTATATTTTATGCATTTAAAGCCGAGAGAGCGGACCAATCACACAGCTGGTACTGCGCGTTCCCTCGCGCGTTGTCACTGCTTGATCTCAGCGAGGATCGCGCGCCTCCTTTCACTCAAACTGCACACAGGCTGACCTGTATGGATATTTACATCAACCACATGTGTGGAATTATTTTTCTTTGGCGACCTCCAAATCAAGGTAAGAATTTAAACCCCACCGCGTTAGCTTTATGTGAACCGAATAAATAACTTATAGTGGCGCTTTCAGAGGTGCGCACTGAGGAACGATGAGAATGATTTTCTTTGTGAACAAAGAATTATGTGGGTGTTTACATCTCAACAAGCTTGTTGAGATGCTTATAAACATTTATGTTTGTGTTCCCAGTTGGCCGGAGCGTTAGTGGTAAATGAACCAACGCTAATCTCATCATGCAGGTTCAGCCCGGTGAGGAGCTTTCACGCTCTCCTCGTAGTCACGCACCACGCTGGTTTTATATTATTATATTATTCTCTTTAGAATTATTTTTACGATTACACGACGCACCAAATCATATCAGATGCTTTGTCCACGTAGGCAGAGTTAATGCGCGCGGCCGCGCGGAGATCATAAAGTTACTGTGAGCTTAATAAAAACTCAACAGATACTAAATGGAAGAGCTACTAAAGCCACATTAGCAGCAATAATTAAATCTCTGTTTGTTGCGCATCTCTGCGCAGTGCAGCAGATTTAACTGATCATGCAGGGCCGGTCCAAGGCTGTATGAGGCCTGGAGCAGCATTTGACTTAGGGGCCCCTCTTGCTGCTAAAAACATCAGCACCTCTAAGAGCTTCTGTGTTAAGCAAGTTTACTAATTTGCATTTGTGAACAAACAGAGCTCAAACTCAGATTGTAGCTATGGTAACAAAACAATCTATGAATATTGTTCTTTGAACTTTAACAAAGTAAACATTCCAGCTCCTTAAAATCTTACATTTAAATGTCAAACAATTTACCAGTAAATCAAACTTAGCAGCATTGATAATCTCAATAAACAAATGTTACATTCATGTATCTGAGGTCTGTGTTAAAATAGTGGCATTTATGGGCTCCTGAAGCCCTGGGGGGCTGACTTAATTTGGATTAAACAGAAGTGCAAATAATTGATATTCATTTGAATTGGATTTTTTTGATTTGTTATTTTTAAGACTAGTTGTGGGTTTAAATACTGTTTCACTGGCAATGTTTTCCTGTATAAAGTGTCAAGTTGAGAATTAACATATAATTACACAGTAATACTTTTACGTTTCCTGTCTTGTTAACATCTTTTACTACAAAAACACAGCGGAGCACCGGTGGACCACCTCGGCATCCTGACCACCAGGCTTAGCAAGTTTTCTGGGGGAAACCCTGTACAAGTTAGTCATTATTTTTGGCAATATTTTTATCTGTGGTACCCAAACATTTTAACTAAGGGTCCGTATGACTACGTCAACATATGCACCAGCAGCAGGTGACAAAATTATGTGTTTTTGTTTGTGTCTTTCACAAATCTGATTACATTACAACAAACCAACACAAAGTTTTGAGGGAAAATAAAAATGTTCCATGTTTTTATTGTTTTAGGTTTTAAGATGTACGCCTTGTTATACATTCACAGATACAAAGGTTACTTTCTTTACACTTTTGACATGCACTAACTTTAGCTTATGCTAGTAGGTAATATTCTAGGACATTTTTCTCATAAAAATGTAATATGTGCAGTTAGGGTTCAAAGTTGTTGCTTTTAGAAAAATATGGCCATTTTCCTTAAGGTCTCCGTGTTATTTAGTTTTATTACTTTTGCATGCTTCTTGTGAAGAGCTCAAATAGGATGGCGTTAACAGCAGTGTGTACAGGTGGATCAGTTACTCAGCAATTTGGCTCTGGTCTGCTCACTCTTTCCCATATACTCGCTCTTTCAGGCTGAATACAGAAGTGATTCCATGGAAATAACACAGGGACGACTCCTTTATTTACCATCCGTCTCCCCCGCGGTAATTTTAGGCTGAAGAAGCCGATCCGGAGTGAAGTGAAGGCTGCAAACTTTGCTGTGCAGCATTAGCTTTAACTTGTCGCAACGAATATTTACAAGCCACCGTCTTCTTAATTCAGGATCGTTTGGAAATCCATGAAAACTTAAAAGCCCATTATATTTGGAAGACAACAATGTTCATGGTATTGCTTTATTTGCTTCCGAAATACGACTTTATATTTTCTAGCAATTACGATAACTCAAAGCGGAAGCAAGAAAGCCACATTTCGCTCATGCGGATATGACTTCAGCGCCGTATGTGCAAAGAGCCCTTAGAGGAGCGGCGCGACGCGGCAGCTGTAGATGTGCAGTAGATATGCAGTAAATGTACATGTGAGGCTGTATGTTGTACCAATGCAGGAGCCGTGAAGTTCCGGATGCGTTCTTAGAAAATGACAGCGGCACGGGAGGGCAAGGGGAAGCCAGCGCGGAGAGCCAGGTGATGAGAGAGGCTTTATGCAACATATGGAATATGCATCAAGTTACCGATAAGGATCAAAGCGGTTATATAAGTGCCACGGTTCCTTTGTTTCATCCGACAACACACAGGCAATCACCCCTGACAGACCGTTGTGTGTGTATGCGTGTGTGTGTGTGTACACTCATTTGAGCAGGAGTCAGGTTGTCAGGAATGAGAAGAAAAGAAAAAATGCAGAAGAAATGGAAAGAGAGAAAGAATGTACAGCAGCATTTAAGAACAATGTCCCCTCTCTGCTTCTAATCTGTCCACCCTGCATGTGTTTGTGTTTGCTGCGTGGCATAATAACAGGAATAAATAAAGTGAAAAGGAGACGCCGATATGAGACTTCCTAGAACATCCAGAGAAAATAAACAATGTTAGCAGAATAACTCCTGTCCTAGTGTAGCCGAACCCCGGAAAACACAACTTTTCTTTTTTTTTTTTTGTCTTTGTGCGGAAATTCCCTTCAGACCGGAGAAACAAAAGTTGGTAAAATGAAAATAAAAGAAAATGTAGGTGGAAGACTCTTCAATTATGTGGAGTAAATCAACAAATATGCAGCTTTTCAGGTGGACTAGTAGCAGCTGCTTTTATTTTACAAGTGTTTCATGTAGCTTTTGTGGACCTAGATAGATTTCCTTTAGTTGGAATGAAGACACAAATGGCTGACAGGCTTGTAAAGGCATCACCTCCTTTATTGGCTAGTTTTTTTTAATTTGTCCCACCTTTCCACACAAAAATAATTTTGTCTTCAACATATTTCATCCTCCACCAAAATTTTTGTCTCATTTTTATTAATTGATGAAATTAATTATTTCTGTCCTAGTAGTAGGCATACAGCACAAGTTTCTATTTTGTTCTATAAATTTTTATTTTATATTCCATTGAATAAAGAGTTATTTTTATGGAAATCGTTCTTTACACTTAATGCAGTAGATTGTAATTTTATTTTTATCTGTAACCAATCAAAGTCAGTAGATGCTAACAGTAAACTTTACCAATCAGATGTGAAGCGATGCGCCACAGTGACAGTTTGAGTTATTTAATGGTTCACTGAAATACATGTCACTTAAAAATGTATATACTTTTAATAAGTAGTACATTTAAACTTGAACAAGTGAACATTACATTTGAATAACTATGTATCTTAACATAGAGATCTGGAAAAAATTAAGAGACCACTGCACTGAACCCTCATGGTTATTCCACCAAATATTGATTTCTGAACTCTTCCTGAGTTAAGACATTAGTGTTGTTGTTTCTAAATAAATATGAACTTGTTTTCCTTGCATTATTTGAGGTCTGAAAGCACTGCATCTTTTTCATTATTTTGATCATTTCTTATTTTCTGCAAATAAATAAAAAAATTTTGCTTGGAATTTCAGAGACATGTTGTCAGTAGTTCATAGAATAAAAGAACAATGTTCATTTTACTCAAACGTATACCTACAAAGAGTAAAATCTAAGATCTGATCATTTTAAGTGGTCTCTTAATGTTTCCAGAGCTGTTTATGTCATTATTGAAGCTATTTATTTACTGGATTGTGACCCATTTGATGTTCCATATGTGTGTGATCCATGGCAATGTGTATTTTATTCTATTTTTATGGGAACACTTTAGTTCAGTATTTTTAATATATATTTTTCTCCTCTATTTAATGTCATACAACATTTCCTGTCATTGCTTTGTTCCAGTAAATACAAACTACTCTCAGGTTAAACATTTTGTTCTACTTCACAATGAAACCAAAACCAGCATCGTGGCTAATTTATTTTCTGTTTTATGCTCCATGTAGTAAGAAAAATCTGAGAATTGAAATTCTTATTTTCCAAACACACTATTAATGGAAGCTGAAGTTATTGTTTATTGCTGCTAAAAATGACTCCATATAGAGAAAAGTGACCTAAAATTAGCCTCAATGATCATGAAGAAGAAAATTAACTGGAGCCCAGGACTTTTGGAGCCGGTCATTAATGGAGGAATAACATCATCATCATTCCATTAGTCAATGTTTTCAGGTCAGATGAGGGATTAACTTGTTGGGGCTATTCTACAAATAACTGACAATGAGATTGTGTCTAAACTTGGACTATCCCCACTATCTATGACCCAGTTACAGACAAGGAGGCAAGTCGAGATTCTAATTAGGGTGAATTTATATCTGCTATGTCTTCTATTGTCCGCTGGACTTCAACAAATATGTTAAGTAAATATTGTGTTGTCACCAAAAACATGACGACTAAGATTCTATGTTAAAGGAAAGCACAAAACACAAAAAACACTAAATCTGAGCTGAATCACTGAAGTACTAAAAAAGATTCTGAAGACTGACTACCTATTAGTACTTTGAGAAAAGCCAGCTACACATTTTATAAGTTCAGGAAATACATCAACTTATACCTTCAAAGCTAAAGCTGTTTTATGTGCTTTCCATTTCCACCACCTGTTCTATTTTAGTAGAAGTCTGATGATAAAGGTCACCACCTGTTCAGGCCTCAAAAGAAACAAAAATACAAGAGTGTTGCACCGTCAGGCTCAAGTTGCAGTGAAAGGACGAACACTAACACGGTACAGTAACAGTGAAGCTCTTGCATAAATGTACAAATCTGCTACATGTTTCCTGATGGAAACCAGGGCAGCTTTGTATGTCTGTCAGTTTTAGGACATTTAGTATATTGATGAAAAATCGTCTGAAAGTAGAAACGTTGAAAGCTGAGAGGCAGGTTTAAACGACTGTCACTGTGCTAATGGCTCCACTGGTAAAAATTCTGAGTTTTTCTAAATTTAGGAATAAAAAGTGTTTAATCGCAATGATCACTGACAAAGTGCACATTTAGTGATCAACATTTTTGATCATTAATGTGTCAACAATGAATTCTGCCCAATTTACAATTTTTGTGTTTTTTTTCTTGCTCTGAGCAGTTACCCAGAATGCCCTATACTACAGTCCACTTCCTGGTTTCAAAGCGGTCTCCACTTGGCATTAACCCATTCAACCTAGAGGTGGGCGATATTTTGTGGTACTATTGTGATAATAATAAAAGTGACAATAAGTATTACATTTTTTAGGTAACTTTGTGACTGTATGTCTCAGCTATCATTGTCCTACAAACACTGCTCTTCAGTAGCATTCCCATTTGTAGTCTGTTTCTTTAGGACACCAGTTACATGAAGAAGTGTGATTTATCACTGAGCTTACAGATGGTAACTGTATTCTGAAATGTGTTATTTATTGAGGCTTTTATTAAAGAAACACTGGAAAAATAGACTATTGATCCCAACAATACGGACAGTTTGGGGGAGTTTTAAACATTAATTGGACTTTATCGTGAAATAATAAGTCAAAATCCTTATAACAAGAAATTTACTATGATAAATGATAAATGATACGGTAAATACCCGGCCCTACTTCAAACCGAGCAGAGGACAGCTCGGCTGAACCGAGGTTTTTAGGTGCCCAAAGTTCACGTTTTGGTCACACCTCCCCAAAGAAACCAGACTTTCTAGGCAAGCAATTTATATTTGGATTAAAGCGGGTTAAACAGGGCCAGTGTGAATGCATACCCAGATAGCACAATATGAGTCAAACAACATTGAATCTACGTCAAGCTTGGCATTGAAATGGAATTGAAAGTGGTCCGTGACTTGCATGTTGAATCAACATTAGGGTTTCAATCATAACTGACACTATATCAATGTTGATTCAACCATCATCTGTATGTCGATTTGCATGCATATTTGTGTCGATTTTACATCGAATCAATTAGGAATCATTGTTGATTCAACCATCATCTGAATGTGGGTCTATATGCACATTTGAGTTGATTGTATTTTGAATGAAAGCTAAGGATGTAAATTTTTTGGTCTACATTGTAACACACCACTAAAAGTTTCTTCACTGGTGTTACACACAATTTTATTGGCAGATGATGGGTATCATGGGTACACGTCATTCAAAATTATCTTACATTAACATATTTCCAAAAATGTGTACAAAAGGTTAAAAATGACAACATGGCAATGATATCACATTTTATTTAAGAAAAGAGGGATAGATGTTTAAACATATTTTACTCATTTTTGATTAACAGAACAACAGCATCCATGAGCTTAAGCTTTGTACTGTGTGAACCAGAGAAACAGTACAAGTTGGGGTAACCCAAGTTTGACTCTGGTTGGCGTCACTTTGGTTCCTGGCATTGCCTTCCTCCCAGTTTCACTGTAATCCTCGACAGTCAGCTTTGGGTCAAAATGCTGAGCAGCAGCTGAAAAACACAAAAATAAGAGTGAGGAAGGTGCTGCTTAGAAAGATGATAAATACTTGAAAAGTTCTGAAAGAGTGAAATATTAAATAGTGTACTGGTTACAGGTCTGAGAACAAACGCAAACCATATAGTTCCCAATGTGCACTCAGTTAAATTAATAAGGACACACTAAAGAATATTCATTAATATTTATCTTAATGTTAGTTGACATATAGAATTACATTTACCTATCAAGCTGCAGTGTAGTGTAGCATTTATGATGCTGCACTCATGTTAAAAGGGCTTTAAAAGTATTTAAAGGGCTGTTTATAAGAAGATCTAAAGATAAAACTTGGGGAGGATTAGGGTTGATTTAACACACCAGAGACAGAACAATTGTGCAAAAGGTGATTTGTACTGTAGTTGGAAAAGTTATTTACAATTTATACAGGATAAACTTCCATTAAACAACTGGTTCAATCTTCCATTAACTACAAACATTTCCAAATAAGTTGATGATTAAATTCATTCAAAAATTCCCATATGCTGATAAAGTTCCGGCACAAGTAGTAATAGTCCATTCAGTTTAACCAGTTACCAATCCAAGAATCAACAAACTGCATCAGTCGTTAACAGGTTTAGATTAGTGTTTCAGCACCAACTGTCTTAGATGTTTTAGATGTTTCCCTTCTGCCACACACCTGCATTGAATCTGTGGGTGATTAACAGTCTTCTGCAGTACCTAATGGCCGCAGAAGAGGTCATGCAATCATCTGAATCAGCTGTTCTGGAAGAGAGGCACATCTAAGCATATCATAATTAAAAATTTAAAACAAGTGATTTGAAAATATTTAAAGCCCACCTACAGCATCTAGCCTAAACTTCCTTGTCCACCATGTGCTCTCCCAGACCAAACAATAGGCCCACCTTAGTTTTAAAAACTCAAATCCCACAAAATCTCGCAGGATTTCATACTTAGGCCTAGAGTGCTGGGCAGGATAAAAAAAATACAAAAGGAGACATGACCTCAACTATTAAAAATATCTGGTTTGTCCCAAAATAACCAAGATTACCATAGGCACAAAACAATGCTGTTATTTTTCAATAAACACATTTAAGATCAAAGTAATATTGCCAAACTTACCATAAAACAGCTCAGAGTAGAATTCAATTCAGAAGCCAGTTGCAAACAGGCCAGCAGCAAAGTGGATGTTTGGTTGGACAAACCACTAGTATAAAAAGGGGGATGCAGACCATTCCACTCCTTGTAGTGACTTGTAGATGTTTTTGTGTCAACACATTATGCACAGTCAGTAATAATATTTATAGACAAGTAAGAAGGTGTACAGAAAGGAATCACAACCCATTGTTCTCAACATGTAGTGCTTAATTTGAAACATGATTAACCCCCACCTAGTAATAAAATGTTCTGATCCAGAGCTTAAGGAAGGTGTGGGGAAGGGAGGGGGCCAGGGGGAATAAAGAATGGAACGGTTGGGGGGACTGGGGTGAGGGAAGGGAGCGTAAAGAGGGGAAGGTTGGGAGGAGAGGGTGGGGGGGGGAGGTGAAAAGTGGGGAAGGTTTGGGGGGGAGTAGGGGGAGATGAGGAGGAGGTGAGGAGGGTTGCAACAAACAGCATACTTGGATTCAAAATTTATTAGACACTGGTCCTCAAGGCAAGCTGACCTGCATGTTTTCAATTCAGCAACACCCTGTTAATCAGCCATCAATTAAAATCATGTGTGCTGAATTAGGGAAATATCTAAAACTTGCAAAACAGTGTGTCTGGAGGAGTAGAGTTGAAAAACACTGGATTATACATTGGCATTTCAATCAATAGAGTTCGACCATAAAACAACATTGATTCAATGACATATTTTCAACATTAGTTAATTGGCTAAAATTGGATGATTGTTTGATGGTTTATCCACCATCAGTCATCAACCTTAACCATAAATTCAATCTTTGGGATCATAATTCATCATTGAATTAACATCTTTTGCAAAACAAACCAACAGCAAAGTGGCTGTGTGGTTGGGACATCCCACTGTAAATAGTGGGGGTGGGCTGCGCCACTCCTTGTAGTAAGTTGTAGATGTTTTTGTGTCAAAACAATACGCAGAGTCAGTAATATTTACAGACAAGTAAGAAAATGTACAGAAAGGAAGCACAACCCTCTGTTCTCAATATAGTGCAAATTTAAAACATGATTAACTCCCCCTCAATAATAAAATGCTCTGACCCAGAACTCAAGGAGGAGTAGTGGAAGGGAGAGGATGGGGTTGGGGTGAAGAGGTTGAGAAGAGAGAAAATGGGGGGGGGGGGGAGTTGTGTGTGTGTGTGGGTTGGGACATCCCACTCATGTAAATAGTGGGGGTGCGCCACCCCATTCCTTGTAGTAAGTTGTAGATGTTTTTGTGTCGATATACACGCACAAACAGTGAATTTTTACGGACAAGAAAATGTACAGAAAGGAATCACCGCCCACTATTCTCCACAGTGCTTAATTTAAAACGTGATAGCCCCAGCTCAGTAATGAAATGCTCTCACCCAGAGCCCCGATGAGGAGGTGAAGAGGGGAAGGGTACGGCAAACAGCATACATTGATTCAACATTGATCAGACATCGGCATTTCATTCATTAGATTTCTACCACAAAACATTGATTCAATGACACATTTTCAACATTGGCTAGAATTGGATGATTGGTTGGATGGTTGCTCCACCGTCAGTTGTTGACCTCAACCAAAAATCAACCATTCTGGCTATAATGCCATCGTGTGCTATCTGGGTACATTATATGCAGTTCATTCAATTTGGTCCCAGAAACTCACTGACTTTTAGTACATGTTCGTAACAAGTATCCCTGTGATGTACTTTAGGCGAGCTACCTAAAGTGTTCCTGCCTCTACCTCAAAGGCAGCTGGAGATAGATATGCTGGATGTATTTAATCTTGTTATCTATCAAATCAAATCAAATTTTATTTGTATAGCACATTTCAGCAGCAAGGCATTTCAAAGTGCTTTACATCATAATAAACACAAAAACACAGAGTCATGCGATATTGAAACATTGAAACAATCAAAAGCATTACATTATGTCAAGTGCCACTGTTAAATTCGTAATTGATTACGTTTCAAATAAAACTCTAAACAGGTGGGTTTTTAGTCAAGATTTAAAGACACTCAGTGTTTCAGCTGTTTTACAGTTTTCGGGAAGTTTGTTCCAGATTTGTGGTGCATAGAAGCTGAATGCTGCTTTTCCTCGTTTGGTTCTGGTTCTGGGGATGCAGAGTAGACCAGAACCAGAAGACCGGAGGGGTCTGGAAGATTCACACAACAGCAGATCTTTAATGTATTGTGGTGCTAAACCGTCAGCGATTTATATTTTAAAGTCTATTTTAAAGTCTATTCTCTGAGCTACAGGGAGCCAGTGGAGGGATTTTAAAACTGGTGTTATGTGCTCTATCCTCCTGGTTTTAGTGAGAACGCAAGCAGCAGCATTCTGTATCAGCTGCAGCTGTTTGATTGATTTGTTGGACAGACCTGTGAAGACGCTGTTGCAGTAATCAATGCGACTAAAGATAAACGCATGGATGAGTTTCTCTAGATCTCGCTGAGACATAAGTCCTCTAATCCTGGAGATGTTCTTCAGATGA
>CAEGAE010063517.1:0-10905 GCA_903067095.1 Girardinus metallicus | reverse complement strand
TTAAAGAAACTGATAAAAACTAAAAAAAACTTCAAATTTCTGTCCAGGAAATAATTAATTTTGAAATATGAAATTTGTAGAAAATATGCTCCTTAAAGCACAACAAGGATTAAAAAAGATTAAAATAGGTAGAAATACAATTTTAAAAATAGTATGTATCATATTTTGTAAAAGAAAGTTCTTTTGGGGTATTTTTAGGAATGGAGACAAGTAATATTAACTGTTAATTAAGTTACAATAATAAACAATATAATTCAAAAATTAATCCCTAAAGTTTTCTCCTTATTTTGAAAAGTGTTTTCAGGATTTAATTTTTAGTGTTTTGATGTCAACAAAATTAGAAGCAATAATTATTCTGTCAGCTTTAATAAAGCCTTCAATTAATTTATAACTCCTGTCAACACCTAAGATATTATAGGAATAGTGTAATTATTTTACTGGTTTTTCTATTCAAAATGTTCTGATCTTTTCTGCCCTATTTCTGGATAAATTACAATAAAAATGTTTATTATGAAAGTAAAGATGACGCAAGTCGACTCTTTGCTTTACAAAAAAACCAGTTAAATCCTCCAAGTTCAGGAACGGAGTTAATTTGTACAAATTAAACCCAAATGTGAAAGAGTTGCAGCAGATCACCTGAAAATTGCTTTATGTAGCTCATTTTTGCTTTTTGCACACATTAAAGCACAGAACTGAACTCCATCAGGGGATTTTTGTACAAAATTCATTCAGAATAAATAATAGCAGTGATAAGAGTGAAAATGGCTCCAATTTGTTGTCAGAAATATTAAATTCTGTACTAATCAGGAGCAATAAAAAGCATTTCTGCTGTGACTAATCATTAACCTTTTAAATCAGAATGAGAGGTGACGTCACACTGTGTGAGAGAGAGTTACACAGCTCTGCAATCAAACAGAATTTGATTGATGTTTTAAAACAAAGACAAAAGTACTACCTAAAGTTCATATTTCAAATTGCCTTTCCTATTTTTTATTAGCAATAATTGTGGTTAGAGTTACTACTAGAGGTTTCTGTGTATTGACTCAAACAAAACCTTGAAGTTGGACTTTTCAAATGGATACAATTCCTTTTGCAGGAAAAGGTTTGCCCTTCCTGTTATCCACTGACGTCACACTCTCTGCTTCCGCTAAGTAAAATGAAAAGCCAACGTAGCAAATAAAACATCCTTTCTAGAAGCGTCTTGTGACTTCAG
Organism: Girardinus metallicus; assembly: GCA_903067095.1. Taxonomy (NCBI): domain Eukaryota; kingdom Metazoa; phylum Chordata; class Actinopteri; order Cyprinodontiformes; family Poeciliidae; genus Girardinus; species Girardinus metallicus. The sequence goes on along the minus strand of CAEGAE010063517.1, from coordinate 9,692 downwards.
CTCACTGATACAAAGTCTTGTTCTGTCAGTAACAACTTCTGCACCAAAGAGATGTTATGATCCGGAACAATTACGCCTAAAATCATTTGGTTCAACTTGAGACATAATCTAAAAACAAAGTCGAAAGTAAAATCTTTGAATAAAGTAAGAATTAAAAAACAGCAGAATATTGAAAATGAATGTTTTTAAAGTTTTTCTAAACAGTTTGTGAATCTTTAAAAGCAGATTTAAATTATTTGAAACCACTATGACAGTTCTAGTTTGGTCTGAAACGATTAATCGGATGAAATAAACTAACGGGGATCACATCCAGAAAAGATTCAGTTCAGCTGTTATAACTGTGTTTTTACTCAGAGTTTCTGCTTCCAGACTCTAACTCAGTGAGAGTGAGCTGGATGGAGCTGACCTTTACAGAAAGTATCAGAAACAGGAAGCTTTGTCTCTTAATGTGAGAACAAACTTCCTGTTTTGTGCCATTTTTCCTAGTTCAGACAGGAATGAGCCGAGTCATTTATGTACTAACAGCAGATCACAGCTGAGTGAACTGAGGTTGGACCTCAGCCTCCTGCTGCTTCATGTGTGACATCACAGCCGGGTCCTTGGCGCCCTGCTCCCCCGCATGGACCTTCATGTGCGACTCCAGCGAACGCTTCTCCTGGTAGCTCTTTCCGCAGGCGTGGCAGCTGAAGGGTTTCTCGCCGGTGTGCGTTAGCATGTGCCTCTTCAGGTCGATCTTCTGCACGAACCCCTTCCTGCACACCTGGCAGACGAACGCCTTGTCCTTCTTGTGGAAACGCTCGTGCGTCTCTAGCGAGATTTTCTGGCGGAAGGTTTTCCCGCAGAGGCTGCAGATGAATGGCTTCTCGCCCGTGTGGATCCTCATGTGGGAGTCCAGGTTGCCGATCTGCCTGAAGGTTTTGCCGCAGACCTTGCAGGGGAACGGCTTCTCCCCCGTGTGGATTCTCTTGTGCACGTCCAGATGTTGGCTCATGGTAAACTTCTTGTTGCAGGTTTCGCAGGTGTAAATCCGGGGCTTCCCGCCGGTGTGGCTCTTGATGTGCCGCTTGAGGACGGTGCTTTCGATGAAAGTCTTCCCGCAGAACTCGCAGATGTACGGCCTCTCGCCGGCGTGTAGCTTCAGGTGTCTCTCAAGGGAGCTCTTCCTGGGGAAATCCTTGCAGCAGTCTTTACACCTGAAAGGTTTTTGCCCGGAGTGCGTCCTCATGTGGATCTCCATGTCCCTGAAGTTGTCTCCGCAAATGTCACAGACTTTGTTCATTTCTCTGTGACTCTGGATGTGGAGCTGCAGGCTCTCGGACGACTCGGCCCGCTCTCCACAGACGCCACACAGGAGGTCGGGGTGATATAAATGTGTCTCTGTGTGTCGCAGTAAGTTCCCTTTATTGTGGAAAGCGTTCCCACAGACCTTGCAGGAGTGAGAAGGAGTCAGACTCGGCTTTCTGCGTTTGCTTCTGTCGGTCGGCTGGTTGTGGCTCCGGGTGTGTCTCCTGAGGTCAGAGGTCGTCATAAAGTCTGCTCCACAGACTTTGCAGGTGAACGCTGTCTGTTCACCATCGGTCTTCATGTCTTGGTCTGGTGAAATGTTGTGGACAAAGTCTTCAGAGAGCTTTTCTTCTACATGGGTTTGGAGGTGAGTCATCATGTTGCCCTTCTGGCTGAAGCCTTTGCCGCAGTGGCGGCAGCTGAACGGTTTTTCACCAGTGTGCAGCCGCGCGTGCGTCTCCTTAGCTCGGATTGAGGGGAACTTTTTGCCGCAGAAGTCGCAGGTCCTGCAACTGTCACGATGCGTCTGAAGATGCCGTTTCAGGTCGGCGCTGGACTCCAAACGTTCCCCACACACACCACACAGATTCGCCTCTTCCTTGGCATGTTTCTCCACATGTTTGATTAAAAAGCCTTTCGTGTCGAAGGATTTCCCACAAACTTTGCAGCTGGGAGATGTTTCATCTCCTGCAACCGTATCATCCTCTTCCTCCTCAGCAGCCACGTCATCGTCTGGAAAAGCCGCCTGCTGGTCGAGTCTGGAAGTGGAACCAGATGGCTGGTTGGTGTTAGGCTGCCTCCTAACACCAACAGACAGACACAGTTCTGCAAAGACAAGAAACAACAAATTCATTTGCTGATGATAATACCAGCTGCAACTGACAACAATAAAAACACAAAACCCTACCAAGCATGTCGGTTCAGTTTCTACTGTAAATATCTTAGTACATTTGAAATAAGACAAAAGTAACTCACAGGTAGCTTTTCAGAAAGATATAAGAGCTTGTTTTAAAAATAATTCATTAAAATTGATGAAATAGTTTTAGTTCTACTGGCAGATTGTTTCATTTATAACTTGGGGAAAAAATAAATCATCATGTAACACACAAATGAAACACACTGATGTTTTATGATGATAAATGTGACAAAAATGTGAAAATATTAAAGTATATTAATACCTGTGCTTTATTAGAGTCAGGTGACTGTTTTTCCACTTTATTGCACAAAAAACAAAATTTTATGATCACATAATAAGCACATGACTAAAACACATGACTAAACAAACAAAAACGTATGAACTTAGGCTAAATACAAAAACAAAGGAGCTAAAAACAATATTAGAGAAACTGGTATGGTTAGAGATATCTAACCTTAATATAATTACACAATTTTCGGTATTTTTATGAATGCTACTATCTTACATGTTTTTATAATGACAATGAATGTTATACTATTATCTGGTTGTTTATTACTCCTATTTTGCCCCCATCTAGGTTTAAAACCTTAAATCGATCTTTTAATATTTTGCATATGGCTGAAAGCTCCACATATAGAGGGTTGATCATGAGTTTAATATGATTTTTCTGGTTGTAATTTACTACAGGTGAGCTCACGGACCTTTCGGCTGCTCTCCGCGGCCTCCTCTCCGCCTCTCTCCCGGCTCCAGAGTCCCTCTTCCGGCCGCTCTGCTCGCTTCGAACGCGGTGAGGATGGAGTCCACGGCCGCTGCGATCCGCTTCATCAGCAGCGCCCGCAGCTCCTCCAGCTCCGCCTGGCCGCGCTCCTCCAGCAGCCCGAGGACCCCCGAGGCTGCGGCCGCCAGCTGCTGCTCCACACAGGCCCTCAGGCCGCCGCTCTCTGGCCGCTTTTTGGACATTTCTAAGAGGTTTTTAAACACAACAAAGGGGCGAAATGTAAACAGAACGAAGAACTTCCGTCGCGGGTGTGACGTCATCTCGAGGGCAACAAGGAAACAGTTGAACTGACTGATGAGTTGGCTGCTTATCTGCCGAAATAGTACGTTATTATTATCTTTTGTCTAAATACGGCTTTTTTTCTTTTTTGGTAGTTATTTGAATTCAAACACGAAGCTGAAGTTAGTTTCCGAGTCGGGAAATGGCTAAAGGGCGATTCCACCTAATTTTTCACTACCTTCATCACCTCTAATCTACTCTAGTTAAAAAAAACTACAAAACCTTAAGACTTCAAACCTGGACTAGATTATTCTCAACTAATGCTCTCAACTAATGCTAGAATATTTAAAGCCATGTTTGTGATTTGTGAAACCTTTTTCTGATTTGTGAAACTTCAATAGTCAATTAGAGTCATCAACTCCAACTCCACTGCAAGAAGCAAACTGCAGGGGGCCTTGATATTTCCTTGTCTGCTTATCCAGGTGGGCTGACAGGATTCTGTCCAGGACCTTCATGTTGCGGAACGTCAGGGCTACAGGTCTGTAGTCGCTGATGACTGATGGGTAATATTCTGCTGTTAGGGCAGAGTAATCCAGTCCAGGTTTGAAGTGTCAAGGTTTTGTAGTTTTTTAACTAGGGTAGATTAAATATCTTGAAGGTGGTGAAAAATTAGGTGGAATCGCCCTTTAACCATTTTCCGAATCAGAAGCTGGAATCAGAAACCAACTTCAGCTTCGTAGTTCAAAACCTGAACCAAACTTCCTTAGAAAAATGTTGAGTTTTGTTTTTATTTAATTATGTGAAGAGCGACATACATTTAAAAACATCACCTTCTTTTCTTTACACTTAAGAATGTCCTCTGGTACATTTGGCATATTATTTAAAAAGGTTGTTTCTAGTAAGCACTGGGAGAAGGCAGAGGAACTCTATGACAGATTATCTGTTTCACACTGTCACAGCATTGTGACAGTTTCAACAAATATCTAAAACAATATTTTTTTTATATAAATACTGACATTAAGACTGATATTGCAGCTTTGTGGATCTTTCTGTGTTTTAGGTCTTAAGGCGTCAGCTGGGAACAGAACCCTCCAAGGCGTAGCGATGTCTCAGCAGCAGCAGAAGAAGAAGACGGGCGTTCCTGACCGGTGGCTGGACTATTGTCCCGTTGGATCGAGGATACCAGAAACCAGGTTCATTCCCTTCAAGGTTCCTTTAAAAGCCGCCCTGAACTGCCAACTTCCCGCCTCCCAGTCCTTTGATCTGTGGGATCTACTGGACTCGGTGCGACGGAGGAACCAGGAGCTCGGTCTGATCATCGACCTCACCGCCACGACCAAGTACTACTCGGTGTCAGACGTCCCGCAGCGCTGCGCCTACATCAAGATCCGCACCGAGGGTCACCGCGTTCCAAACGACGGAACCATCCTGAGCTTCAAGCGCGCGGTGAGGCACTTCCTGAGGCAGAACCAGGACAACGACAGGCTAATCGGAGTCCACTGCACCCACGGGCTGAACCGCACCGGCTACCTGATCTGCAGGTACCTGATCGATGTGGACGGGTTGGACGCCGCCGCGGCTCTGGAGCTCTTCAAGTCCAGCAGAGGTCACCACATCGAGAGGAAGAACTACATCCGAGACCTTCTGCGCGCCGCCAAGAGGAGCAACATAGGCATCGACGAACCGATCTTGGGGCTCGCCGTAGGGAAAGAACCAGCATCTTAAAGCTCATAAAGCACGAGGAGAAGGCGGAGAGCAACACCGCGGTACAGCGTGTCAAAGCTTCTGGTGAAGAGTCAGCAGAATATCAGCGACCCAATGAGAAACAGCCGAGCCAGACGTCGCTCCAAGAACAGGGACAAAAACCCTGCTACTAGGGCAGCGCAGGGTCACGACCCCAGCCGAGGTCACGACCCAAGCCGAGGTCACGCTAGCCAGCTTAGACTGGAACAAACTTTGGCTTCTTTTACAATTTCTGGGCGATTATTTGTTTCCTGCACCAGAAACTCAAAAAATAATTAAAAAGCTGATAAACGATTCCCGAAGATAAAACCAAACATAACTGATTCTGGAGCGTTTAGATCGGTTGATTAGTTCTTATTATTTATTCCCATTATTGACAGCTGCACTTACTTACTGCAGCGTCTCGACGGATCTGATCGTCAGTATTAATGATTTTAACTCGTTATTATACAAAAAATCAATTTTAAGAGAAAATAACTGTTTAAAATTTTTCTTGTTGTGGATTGAATTTTTAATAAAGTTTGGCATATGAAAAAACATGTTTTTTTCTAATTTTAATAAAAGTTTTAACTGGATTTCTCAGATTGAGGAAAGTTGAAATTCAATCATTTTGAGCCACTTCAACTGGTGCAAAAGTTTTTAATGTGGAACCAAATGTCTGCATTGAACAATTAATTAACAAGAAACTTAACTCTGTGTTTCAGTAACTACCGAGATCTCTGGTTCTGAATGGAAATTCCTCTTCAATTAATTTCAGGACGGAGAAGTTCAGAAACGCAAGACGTTGTCCTTCCATCTCATCTCCGTTTGTCGTCTAAAATCAGAAACATTTTGATGTTTAAGTCCTGAAGCTTTTAGGTTTTTCTTTTTCTCTTTATGGTAAAAAATGTTCCATTAATCGCAGTTTCTGCCAAAACTCCTGTTTGGAAGAGGATTAGAACCAATGATAAAAATATATCTTTTCTCACAAGATTAAAGTCAGAATTTCTCAGTACTTTTTAAAAGTACTTTAAAAAGTACTTTAAAGTAACAAACCAAAGAGCGAAGTAGAAAATCCAGAAGTTAAAGTTAAAACCAAGCTGCAGTCGATATGTGTGGAATAAACGGGATTAAAACTCGGGATTAGAGGTTCATAGTTTCCTCTTTCTTTTTTTCAGAACTTTCTGACTGATTGGGTCTTGGTTGTCGCTCCGAGGCCGACCCCGCGGCCTCTTCTTCAGGCCGGTCCGGTTTGGGTTCTCCTCTTTATGGGCTTCTGGCACTTTGACGTCAGAGAGCTGCTGGAGCCGCCTGGCTCTCCTCAGGGTTCTGCTTCGGTTCTTCAGAACCTTCTTCCTGCTGTGGGTTTGGAGGTGAAGCTTGAGTCCGCGAGGGACCTCAAACTGCTCCCCGCACAGACCGCAGACCGGCGTGGGGTCCTGGAGGTGGCCTCTGACGTGCCTGAAGAGAAACCTGCGGGCGCTGAAGGCGCGACTGCAGGCCTGGCAGCTGAACCCGTCGCCATGGTGACTCGGCTGTTCCCGAGGAGCTGATCCGGGGTCAGGCGAGCCTTTGCTGTAGTCGTCGCTGTCTTCGGTTTCCGACGACAACACAACCGGGATGTCCGGGTTCGGGTCAGCCACGGGGAGGACGGCGCCGCGTAGCCTCGCGGACAGTCGGGAGTTGTAGGTGAACTCGATGATCTCCGCCGCGTCCAGAGCGGGGAGAGTCTCCTCGGGTTTGACCTCAACATGGCGGGGAGGCTCAAGAAGCAGGTTCTGGTCCAGGTTCTGGTCCAGACGTGTCAGGAGCAGGTCATCTCTGGGATCCAGCAGCTGCTGCGTGAAAACATCTGGAAAAAAATAAAAGTAAATATGAGTTTCACTTTGAGTTCAGACAGAGCACATCCGTATAAAACTACTGCAGTAATTAAACTACCGATTATTCTGATGATTAATTGGATAAAAAGTTGACACATTCTGCAGATTTTTCACTGAAGCCTAGTTTGTAAAATATAAAAAAATAAACATTTTAATCCCTGTTTTAAATAAGAAAATAAACAAGTTATTGCTTAAAATGCAATAACATTTTATCCTGTTAGTGAACTCTGGATCATTTGTAGCAAAGAATCTGCAGATAAAAAAATATTCTAACATGTGAAAAGATCAAAGTTTCATGTTTGATTTAATACAATGTAGGGATGATCTGTTGATTAATCTTTGGTAAGAAATTAATAATTGGATTGCAAAAGGTGTTTTTTTTTACAGTATGTTGAGTTTTTATTTTTAGCAAATGACTTTTTTTAAGAGTCTGTTTACGACAGTTAAACGATTAATCGATTACAAGATTCGTTGGGGATTATTTCAATAGTGGATTAATCATGATTAATTGTTTCAACCTTATAAAAATGGTCTGGATTTATCCGATATGTGTTTGTTAGTCTGTGTGTGCGAGCGTTCAGATGAATGCGCTAAGTTTTAGCATTTGACAGAAGTTGACAGGAACTCTGAATTTCAGATTTCTGATGCACTTCACAATATTTCCGTTTTAACTTTCCTGGTGCAGACGCTCTACAGAGAGAGGTGTTTAGAGGAGCCAAAAACTGTTCTCAAGTAAAAATACAAAGCAGTAGCAGTGAAAAAAATAAAGTCACCAACATCTTTCTGCCTGGTTTTCTAAAGAGAAGCAGCAAAAGCAAATGAGGTGGAGTAGCAATGTTTCCCAACAGCTGATGGTGTCATCCGGGACATGTTACTGTGGAATATCGTTTTAGCTGCCCAGAAATTAAGCTTCAGTCAGAGGCTTCTTCAGATTTGTTGCAACACTGACTGCTACCTATGTGAAGATGCTAGGATGACATGAGATTCGACAACATCTAACTTCCCTTTGGAATAAATGAAGAACAATTTAAATGAACTGGAAGTTCCTAAAAAAAACATTTTAAAAAAGTATAAATTCAAACACCCGCCTCAATTTAGTGTCTTTCAAAGGAACCGAGGTGTATTAACTAGATAACTTGAGCTCCCCCTGCTGGTGGAAGTCTGCATCGCAGAAGGTTTAATGTCCCAGCATCCCCTGTGGACTGACAGGTGGAGGCTCACCTGCCGCCGGTGCCTCCATCACGGACTTGTCCAGGGCGCAGAGCAGCGCGTGTTGGCGGGAGATCACCTGCTGGCTGAGAGCGGCTTCCTCTTCGTACTTCACGATGGTTTCCTCAAAAGCCGCCAAAATCTCCTCGACCGCCGCGTTCAGGCGCTGAGTGACGAACAAACGCAGCTTCTGGGACCGAGACATGTCGCCTTCCGGGGGGAGAGGTTGGAATACGAGGATATTCTGGACTAAATCCGCTCCGAATGACCGACTGCTGCTAACGAGCGCTACGGAAGTAAACAACAGTAGAACTTCCGGAATTCTTCTTCTTCTTTATGGCGGTTGACAAGCAATTTACTGATGTGCGTTACCGCCATCTACTGGAATGGAGTGTGGATTGGGATGCTACATATATATTCTCACACACACACAAACACACAATAATAATTATAATTAAATTAATTAATTTTATATCCTTTCTATCAATTACGTTTTCTTAAGGTAATTTATTAAATAACAAAAAATACTTATTAACCTTTAGCTTTAATAACATAAAGCTACATAATTTTTAAAGTTTAATCAAAAATACTTTAACAAATTTATGTCAGATCATGATTTCTTGGTTAATGTCAAATTGTCATAACAAAGACATTTTGAATACTGACAACTTTGTATTAAAAGTGTCATGATTTACTGAATGACACTTTATGAGATCAGTCATAAATATTCATGAATATAAATAGTCATGAAGACTTATGAAGTCTAAAATCTACAAACCCAAAAGACTGATCGTTTTTTTCCCAGCCTGATTTTTGTTCCTTGTTTTTGTAAAACCTTTCCAAATTGTTGAGGAACCCTGTTTTTATGAAGTGCTCCATGGTGCATGAACAATCACACAAACACAGATGAACTGCGCTCAGTTTAATGAAGCCAGAATGTGAAAACGCAGATGCAAATAAGTAAATGGAAAAACTTTAAACTGGAACGACGGTGAAGAGTTTGAGGCAGGACAGATGTTGTCATTCATAAGGAACACTAAGTTTTACCATCTTCTGCCTCGTTCTTCACTTCATCTTCTTCATTCTTCACTTCATCTTCGTTCTTCACTTCATCTTCATTCTTCACTTCATCTTCATTCTTCACTTCATCTTCATTCTTCACTTCATCTTCTTCATTCTTCACTTCATCTTCTTCATTCTTCACTTTATCTTCATTCTTCACTTCATCTTCATTCTTCACTTCATTTTCATCACAGGTCTCTTCCTCCTGGAAGAAAGAGTGAAACAGATTATAAAACAGATGTGACCAATAAGAATGATAACCAAAGGATTAGGGCTGAAAAGATTCCTCGAGTGATTCGAGAACCTCGATTATTAAAATTCCTCGAGGAAAACTGATCCGCCTCGAAGCCTCGTTATATTCTGTGTTATTATTTAGCGCACCGTGTTCTGGCAGGGGACTTTATTTCCGTTCTCACTTCCGCCTGAGTTGTTGACAAAAGCTAAGTGTTAGCAGCATAACGTCCAGTTTCCAAGTTCGGCCTGGGAGGATTTTATTGAGTCATGATAATGTTCAGGTTTTTGTCTTTTTCCGGGGGACCAATAAACATCTTAAAATGACGGCAGCGATGCCTGGAGTCCGGCGGGATTATTTATACAGATAAACGGATAGACGGAACACTGC